>JAOXNR010007677.1:0-33598 GCA_028571225.1 Parsonsia alboflavescens
TATAAAATCGAGAAGAAGATGAAAAGTTGAGTCTCGACCGTTACGTATAAAATCGAGAAGAAGATGAAAAGTTGAGTTTCGGTTCTCGATTTGGATATTGAAAGACAAAGGGTAAGGGCGTAATTTTCCATTTCTAGAACAATTTTTATTGCCCAAAAAAGCTAAAAGGTCATTTTGGGTATAGGATGAAATTGGGTCAACCCATTTGGATAGAAATGAAATGTTTATAGAAAGTGTGTAAAATTGAAATTGGGTCAACCAATTTGGATATATTTGGTAATTAATTGAATATTATTGGAGCTGAAAAAAAACAAAAAAAAAAGAAGAAAAAATCAGCCCGTTTGCTTTCTGTTTTCAAAACTTTATTTTTTCAAAATTTTTTTAGTGGTATTTGGGCTAATTCGTAAGCACCTTGATTGTTTCGTCAGCAGCTGTAACTCATTATCAAACTCATGACCAGCATTATATAGGTTTCAATTTTGAACCACTCGACCACATCTATAAAAACTTGTTTTAAAAAACATTTTTATAAAACAGTTATTTAAATCTTATTTAAGAATAACTTTTGATGAACATCTTTTAAATCTTTTATGTACTGTATTTCTTGTTTTTCTTTTTCAAATAAATTAATCTTTTCATATAACTCCAATGCTAAGATCATTAAAATTCACTATGTATATATATAATAGATTCTAAACTACTTGACATTTTACTTAGTTCTCTGTTTTTTTTTTTCAAAATTTTTTCGACCATTTTTTTTTTTTTTGTTCTTTACCCCCACCTTGTTTCTCCCTTTCTTCTCTCTTTTTCATTATTATTATTATTATTGTCTTCTTTTACCACTTGTTAAATTGTTCTTTTCCCAATTTTATCTTGTGTTCACAAAAATTTTCTTTAGATTGAAGATTTTTTTTTTTGCACGCATGTCAATGAATCTAGTAGTGACTGCAACTCACCAAAGTTGGAATATGGATTCACCTCTGAATCACTCTCCCACACCCTGGGGTGTTAGATTGAAGAATTTGGTACTTTTAATATTATGATTTATGTTAAATAATCATTGTATTTCTATTTAAACATATTAAATATTTATTATTAATATATTACACTTATGTAACTGATGGGACTCACAAGTGAACACCGGGTCATCCTAAAACCGTGATGACGTCAATCAATTGCAACCTAAGAAGAAAGAAGAGATTAGTCATCGGAGGTGGGTTGTGCCCGGGAAAGAGCTATTATGCCTAAGTCAGTATTCCAAAAGTAATCAAAGGTAATTAGTTCTCAGAGAGACTGTCCTCTTTTGTGTTGTGTTGTGTTTTCAACCTTGTGATTCTTGTGTGTCTTGTCTGTAGACTGTGTCCCATTTGGTTATTTAAAAGAGAGATTAGTTACCTTCCTGATTTGGGATCTACTATTACATGACAATGAGTAATTAGGATAGTTGTGGGATTGTGGAATCTTCAGCTGCTCCTGGAATGGTGGAGTTTCTCTGGGTTGAGATATCTTGCCATTCACATCTCTACCAAGAGCTAAGAGCCCACTAACCGACCTCTAGATCAACTTCACGACCTGCCCATGGACATTTAGGGTCTCGACTATCTCTTCTGGGAGGTCATGCCGAGTGGTAGTAGGCTCATAAGGGTTGTTAGGAGTCATGCACATCTAGTCGTGGCATGGAAGATGCATGAGATGAGTTGGGAGTTACTAGATCGTGGGCCAAGGTAAGGTGGTACTTCTCTCTAGCTCATTTGGGAGGTTGGTGACCTTGGAGGTTGATGGTAGCTTTTCACTGCCCATCTATAATTGTTTACTTCATGAGTTTGAATTTTAGGTATTGAAGGTTGGGACCTTGGACTCATTTGGGTTAACTTCTGTCCAGGGTCTTGTCCATTTTGTTAACTAGTTGGGGTCATACTCGTTTCCCCGATCATTACCCCTTTTTAGGCTCAACGAGCTTAGAGGTCGTGGTGCCTAAATTACCATTTTCAAGTCTTAGCCGCTAACGGGTTCATCGATTCCTTGTAACGACTAGCTTTGGGGTACCTTTCCATTCACATCTTGAGTAGAGAGTTGCAAGCTGCCTTTTTATTTTTCGACCTCAAGCTGAGTTGCGCACACCTGGTCATGGCATGGATGGTACATAAGCAGGATTGAAACTCACCAGGTCGTAGATCATGGTCTAGTGAGGGCTCTGTTGTGCTCATCTGGAGGCCGGTGACCTCAAGGTCCGTGACTTAGGAGGTTGGTGGTAGGAGGTCTTTGCCCACTCTTACCTCGAGACTCACTATTCTAACTTTTAGGTATTAGAAATTACCATCTCCAAGTCGCGAGTCTGACCTTCAGGCATTAGGAGTCACCATCTTTAGGTCTAGCCTTACCTTTACGCATTAGTGATTGCCATCTCTAGGCTGTGGGTCTGACTTTCAGGTATTAGGAGCTACCATCTCTAAGTTGTGGGGCTAACCTTTAGGCATTATGAATTACCATTCGTAGGTTGCGACCTTTGAGAGGTTGAGCCATTTGTTGTAGCTGCTTGCGTGCTTGACCTTCAGGTATTAAGGTTTACCATCTTTAGGTCGTGACCTTGAGAGGTTGTGCCGCTTCATTTTGTAACAACTATTTTTGGAAAGAGGTATGTAATTTCAGGTTTCTGGAGAATTGAATAGCCCTGTCTTGATGTGGAGGATCGTGTTACTTCAGCTTCGGAAAGAAATGAAGTGTTTCCAATTATGGAAAGTCACTGCGCTTAATTCAGGAAAGTTTCCTTGCTCAATTTTTTGGGAAGAAATTGACTCGTTCGGTTTCGGGTAATTACATTGTTTCAGCTTTGGAAGGTTGCCTTGTTTGGCAATCCGAGAGACTCCTAGTCCAGTATAAATTAGGAGTCCTTAGGGATTTTTAGGATTTACCTAAACCTTCTCTCAACTTGTTTGATTTTTACAGAGCTTCCAATTTTAAATTTCATTCCCTCCTCTTGCTTGATCATCCGGTTTCAAAGGGTAACTTCTCCTTTTTACATTCTAGGACTCTACCGAGTGAGTTTTCTTCTCTTTTCTTTTGAAAGATTTCATCTTTTTCTGGTGAAAACCCAGATGTCGACGACAACATTATCTGTGTCTAACACTCCTTCCCTTCCTCTTGGGGTGGCAACTCCTTCCCATTCTTCCATTGATTTTGAGAATGGAGTTTTTTATTCACATCCAGTTTCTGCTAGAGCTCCTCTTGTTAGGAGCGAAACCCTTAATCTTTCTAAAACTGAGGCTTATTCCTTGTCTTCTATTCTCCCTTATGAGATTTTTAACATTCGAGGAGAGTTGAGGTTTATGTAAAAATGCAACAGTAGCCTCTACGAAGGATGAGCACCTTTACAGTAATCGTGAGGGACACATAGTAGTTTATCTTTCTAACCTAAGGGGAGGTATAATCCTTCCTTTAATTCATCCATTATTCTTGGACATTGCCCACTTCTGGGGTTTTCCCTTGGCTCAACTTCTCCCAAACCCTCTTCGGATGGTTGTTGCTTTCATCTCAACTTGCCATCTTTATAGGGTTCCAGTTTCTCTGGAACTCTTTAGGTACTTCTACAAGCTTGGAGTCTCTTCGGCCTCCCAGTCTTCCAAGGGGTATCTTCAATTTAGCCCTTGGTATAACCTAACAAGTCCTTTCCAGTCCTCAGTAGGGCCATGGAAGGACTTCTTTTTCTTTGCTTGACTTCCTAGCGATTAAGTTCGGCCCGAGCCCTACCCGGACTGGAACCTGAACAGCCCATTTTTCAACTTGCTCCCTGTCTTATCCACTAAACAAGTCCAGCATAGGGATTTTTTAATAAACTTGGCTAGGTTTGGCAGAGTCAAAGTAGGGTGTACTACCCCAGTCTAGCCTCAATCTTTCCTTTGCCCTGTTGGATTGGGGAGCCCAGCAGAGTTCGATCTCCCTTGAGTCAGGGCAACTTTGGGGATATCTCCCCCTGGTACGGAGCTTTTCCGAATTTAGCTGATTTTTGCTTTAATCTGCTTGTGACTCTGCACTGACAATTCTTCTTTTTCTCTGTCTAAACAGATATGAGGCCCACAACTTGGATCTTTGATGATTCTGAAATTACTCCGTTCCTTCTGGCAAAGCTCGGGGAGCCGCTAGAGCTTCTTCTACAACACCCCCAGCTGTCAGCATTCTTGTTCCCCTGGGTAGGGGGAGATAGGTAGCGGCTGAGAGAACTATTGGTGGCACTAAACGGAGTTCGAGGGCTGCCGGGATAAAGGCCTCTGACAGGCCTATCAAGGTCCCTTCGACATCTTCTTCACCTTCTCCTCAGCTAGCTCGAGGGGTTCCCCAAGCCCTACTACTAAGGGCAAAGCCCCTATGACCTCCGAGTCAAAGCTAGCATTTCCAGGCTATGCCACTAAGGAGCTTGTAGACATCTTGAAGAGGTTGGGAGTTGTTGCCCTGGCTGCTCATTCTACAGGGGATGCTGCAAGATGGGTCCTCTAAGTCTCTGTTCCAACGGCCCCACTCTCAATCTTTTTTGATGGAGTGTGCTTCTTCGGTTGATTAGGAAATCTGCTGGCAACTGTCAGACGAGGGGATTGACAAGTTCGGTGCTTCCCTTTATACTGCAGTGAGTCTTCATGATCCTCTACAAATTTGCAATTAGCCTTGTATCCTTTTGATTTTGGCCATGACCTCTTCTTCTCTTTTTTGTAGGGTCACATTATCTTTGGGTAGCGCTTGAGAAGGTAGGCCGAGAAGGCCAGAGTGGACAAGGAGTTTGGCTCCCTTATCTCTGAACTCCAGGATGCCAAGGCTAGCTTGGAAAAAGAGAATGCTGAGCTGGTGGCTTCGGCTGGGGAATCAGCTAGACCTCTCTCCCAGTGCAAAAGAGATTTTCATGAAGCCAGCACCAACTGCAAAGACATGTCTGAGGTGCTGGATGGGTTTCACAAGAGGGTTTCAAAGCTAACTAAATTCGAAATCCAGCATAAGAGTGCCCCTAAGAACTTGAAGCTAAGCTGGAGGATTTCTAGAATCTTTATAATGAGGATGGTAACCTTTCTATGACAAGGCTTGAAGAGATGGCAACCTTCCAGAAGTATGTGAAGAGGTTGATGAAGCCTCAGATGATGGGGGTATATGTTGATGTGATTGATGACCTCAATAAAACTCACCCTGAGCTGAACAGTAGTTCCATATTTGATGTTGCACTTTATCATCCAGAGTTGGTTGCTCCTCTTCCTTGGCATTAAGAGGACCCGTATCAAACTTCTCCAAAAGAAGCTATTGCTGCTAAGATCTTTGCTCAAGCTGGACAAGCTAATGTAGTCCCCGCAGGGAGAGGAAACAAGCTTGGGGACGCAGTCCTGGAAGTTGGGATTCCGGAGAAGGAGGTCTTGGATGTCACCCCCCTGGCCATGATATCTCCTGAAGGTATTCCCATGTTTTGAAGTGTAGATTCTTTTTGGGAAATTTATCCCCGCCTTATGCTTAACTATTTTGGAATAGGTATACAACCTTTTCCAAGACACTTGTCCATTTCTGGTGTAGTCCCTTTTTTTTTTTTTTTCCATTTGACCACATTACCTGTTGTTTTGCAGGTCCTTCTTGCATTGTTGGGGCAAGGACCAGAAGTAAAAGGGGGTGGGGGTCCCTTTAGGTAGCTTTGACCCAATCAACATCCCAGGGGACGAGGATGAGGAAGATAATGCTTCCTTGATTCGGAGGCAGCAAAGAAGTAAATCTGGTGGGGCTTTGTAATAGACTTAGGGCCTTGCTGTCCTTTTTTCTCTATTGCTTTGGATAAACAATTCTTCGTGGTCACTAAACATTTTTATTTCTGCACTTGAATATTTCTCAGAGGTCTGTTTGTGGCCTTTGCATATGACAGCTTCACTTCTTCTGCCAAGTACCGAATATTTGCAGAGGCCTATTTGTGGCCTGTGTTTCTTATAATGCCTTTATTTTCTCTCAACGCCTTACATTTGCAACTTTGCTAACTGTTCTATTTTTACTTTTTTGCACTTTGAATCTTGAGGCAAACTTAATTTACGGCAATATACAGCAGAATGAAGACTTGATAAACTTAAAAAAAAAGGAATAACTTATCTTTTTTCATGTCTTGCTCAAACTAAAAACTGGTAAGGTCGTTGAGTTGGCCATGTTGCTCAACAAGGTCTTTTTAATCAGCTTTCCTGAGGTCTGCAATGTCTTAGTTAGCTTTAGACATAGAAATTCTTTAGATGGCAGATGTTCCAAGGTCTCAGGAGTTGTCTTCCTTTGAGATCAACGAGCTTATAGCTCCCTCTTTTGTCGACTTCATGGACTATGTAAGGTCCTTCCCAGCTTTCTTGCAGCTTGGTCAGTTGACCTCGTTTGCCAACATCTGAACTTTTGAGGACCATTTCTCCAATTGTAAAATGTCTTGTTTTCACTCTTTTGTTGAAGAAATTTGTCACTTCCCTTTTGTAAATTCTGTCTGCTTCTATTGCTTTGCTTTTGACCTCTTCGAGGAGCTACCTTTTGTGAGTTTTGTCTGCTTCCATTGCTTTGTTTCTAACCTCTTCGAGGAGCCGAGGTCTGCCCTTCTCTTCCGCTCGTTTAAGATTGAATTATATTTAGTCTGGCTTAAAGACTTCATGCCGACCTCAATCGGCATTACTGCCTCTACGCCAAAGCACAAGTTGAATGGCTTTTCTCCAGTAGCTTTTCTAGGTGTTGTTTTGTATGCCCATAGAATACTTGGAAACTTGTCCACCAAGTAATTTTGCCACCTTTTTTGTTAAGCTAGGTGAATCTCTTCTTGAGTCCTTCCAGGATAGTTTTGTTTGTGACCTCAACGAGCCCACTAGCCTAGGGATGAGCTACAGAGGTCAACCTGTGCTCAATGTTCAGATTTTCACAACACGTTTTGAATGGGTCGCCAATGAACTGTCTGCCATTGTCTGATATTATAGATCGTGGTGTCCCATACCTGCACACGATGTTTCTCTAGACAAAGGACTGGACTTTTGGTGATGAGATGGTCGCCATTGGTTCAGCTTCAACCCAACTGGTGAAGTACTCCACGGCAACGATTAGGAACTGAACACCTCTCAATCCCTTCGGGAAGGGTCATAGTATGTTAATGCCCTAGATATCAAATGGTACTGATGCATTGATGGATTGATACCTTGTTGGGGGCACATGTCATTTGTTCCCGTGCAACTGGAAGCTCTTGCATTTTTGTATGCTCTTCTCTAAAACCGTTGAAGGGCAGTAATACCCTGTTCATAGTATCTTCTTGGCGACAGTCTTTGCTCCTATGTGTGATCCACATATTCTGCCATGTACCTTGTCAATGACATATTGTCCCTCTCATTGGCTTAGACATTTGAGTAATAGCCAAGTATATGACCTCCTGTATACCTCGTCATCTCCTATCAAGGTGCCCATGTTTGCATTTGGTGAACTTCTTTTGGGTCTTGTGGGAGGTCGCCATCTTTGAGGAACTTGTAGATTGGATATCTTCAGTTTGCTTGATCCTCTATAACCAAGCTTTTGTCTTAGCTTATGCTTAGAGAGTTTAACTGTTCTACCAGTATGTCTCGACTATGTCTCGATAGACTTTGGACAGTGCATCTGTCTTTGCATTTTGGTCTCTGGGTATCTACTCTATGAGAAAGTGCTCAAGCTTGGAGGTGATATCCCTTACTTGTTTGAGATATTTGATCATGTTGTCTTCTCTAACTTTGTATTCTCCAACGACTTGGCTAGCTATAACTTGCGAATCTGTTTTAACGGGTAGAGAGCCTCATACTCGGATTCATTATTTGAGGTTGGGAAGTTGTTCTTCACAGAGTAAGGGATTCTCACTCCTCAGAGCTGATCAGTACTATTCCCACACTTGAATTTTCTTTCTCCGTTGAACTGTTTGAACCGTCTGTATACATTGTCCAGATGTCGTTTTCATAGGTGCTTGTGAGCTCCAGTGGAGCCCTTGTGTATTCTTCTACAAAGTTAGCGAAAGCTTGAGCTTTGATTGCTTTCCTTGGCTCAAATTGGATTTGTTATCCTGAGAGCTCGCGAGACCACTTCATGGTCCTGCCTGGTAGCTCAGGCTTGGCTGGAGCTTGTTTTAGTGGTAGGTTGTTTAAAACTCTTATAGGGTAAGCTTCAAAATATGGCTTTAATTTCCTCGAGATAATGATAATGTGGTACAAGAACTTTGAGAGGTCTGAATATCTAGTTTCTGGACTTTTGAGCAATTTACTGATGTAATAAACAGGGAACTGTTGTCTTGACCTTTCTACCAACAACACTGAGCTGACTGCTTTCTCTGTGGCAATAAGGTACATTGAGATTTCCGAAAAGAAGTTGAGGAGGCTGCCCTAGGAGGTCTTTCATCTTGATGAACACTGCTTGACAGTCCTTGGTCCACTGGAAGTCCTTTGGTTTCTTTATGACTTCGTAAAATTTTCCCCCTTTGTCCGCCATCTTGCTCATGAAGTGCCTCAGTGCTACCATCTTCCCTACTAGACTTTGAACCTCCGTAATGTTTTAGGGAGGCTCCATGTCCAGCGGTGCTTTTATCTTGTCTGGATTGGCATCAATGCCTTTTTAGAGATCATGAAGAACAGGAATTTACCTATTGAAACTCCAAAGGTGCATTTTTCTAGGTTGAGCTTCATTTGGGTAGCTTTCAGGGTTTAGAAAGTTTCCCTGATGTTGTTAATGAAATCTTCAGAGGTCTTGGACTTGATCACTATGTCATCCACGTAGACCTCTATGTTCCACCTGAGCTGGTTTTTGAACACCTTATACATAGCTCGCTGGAATTTTGCACTTGTGTTCTTTAGTTCGAACGACATCTTAGTGTAGTTGTAGGTCCCGGCCTCAGTGATGAACAGGGTCTTTTCCATGTCTTCAATAACCATCGGGATTTGGTGGTATCCCTGGTAAGCATCTAGGAAGAATAACCACTCATACCCCGCTGTGGAATCCACCATTTGATCTATACTCGGTAGTGGATAAAAGTCCTTCTAGCAGTACTTGTTAAGTGTAATGAAGTCCACACACATCCTCCATGTCCCTTCTTTCTTTGGGACTACAACTGCGTTGGCTAGCCATTCAGGGTATACCACTTCTTTTAGAATCCTTGCATCGAGAAGAGCTTGGACTTCTCGAGCTATGACCTTATTGCACTCAGGGGCGAAGGTCCTTTTCTTCTATTCTACTAGCTTGACCCCTGACTTGAGCCTGACCTTGTGTTCAGAAATTTTTTTGTCCACTCTTTCTAGGTCTATAGGCTACCAAGCAAAGACCTTGAGATACTCTTGAAGTTAATCAACAAGTTTCTCTTTGGCTTTGGGAGGTAATTACTCTCCAATTTTGATCCCTTTCTTAAGGAATTTTTTGTTACGGAACACTTTCTCTCTATACCAGTTGCCTGAATCCAAAGATTGTCATCCTCTTTCAGGAGGTCAATGCATTTCTCCTTCTCAAGCTTAGGCGAGCTTTCCTCGTTACCTTTAGTGAAGTAACATTCTGTAGCAAGTTGTCTGTCCTTCTCTAGGACGATCCAAGTGTCTCCAACTTGGATTTTCATGCTGTAATTGAGCAGAGAAATTTTTGCTTTCAAGTCCATGACCCCTCTTCTGCCTAGGATGCATTGTAGGTTCTATGGGCATCGGCCACCATCCAGTCCATGACCTTAGTGACTTCTTTGTCACTTGCACGGACTGTCATAATGACTTGGAGGATTCCATCAGCATAAGTCGTGATACTGTTGAAGCTGGTTAGAGCTATGTCTGACCTTATTAGTAAGCTCTTATCTATGCCCATCTGGTCTAAGGCCTTCCGATATAGGACATTCATGGCTCTTCTAATGTCAACCAGTATTTTGCGGACCAAGAAGTCTCCAATCTGGAGGGACACTGTCAAGGGTTCTGAATCTTCCCCTTAAGCTCGCTTGGACCTCATTTCAATGGCATTTATTTTGTACATAGGAGGTCGCTAATTTTGAGGGGCTGCTGGTGGCGGATCAACAGGAACTCTTGCAGATAACCTTCTTTCATCAGCCTCTCGATCTCTCGCTTAAGGTCAAAATAGTCTTCGGTGAGATGGCCATGGTCCTTGTGGTAGTGATAGAACTTGGCTGGGTCTCTTTTGGCCACAGGACTCTTGAGAGGTCTGGGCGGCTTCAGAAGTCCTCTTTTCTCCATGACCACTAGGATCTCTGCCCGTGACGTTTTGAGTGGAGTGGTCACGAGGTCAGGGATGGTCTTCCCCCTCTTTTTTGAGGCTCTCCCTCTTGATTGAGGGATCCTTTCCTATCCTATTTTGATTTTTATGGGCTCCTTGGATGCCCCTTGTTGTCTTTTTCAATGGCTGAGGCAAAGCCAGGGATCTTCTTTTGGACCGCTGTCTCCTTAGCCTTTATCAGTTTATCATGAAGCGTCTATAGCTCCTTGATGGTTTTACTGGCTCCTCGGCCAGCCTGAGGGCTACGTAGCCCCCTTGTAAACAATGTTTGAAGGCAGTGATGTAAATGACATCATTTTTCTGCTCAATTTCGACTGCCTTGTTGTTAAAGCGACTATAATAGCTTCAGGTGCTTTCTCTGACCTTCTGTTTGATGGTAAAGAGGTCGTTGATATCCTTTTAGCACCACGTGTTGCTCTGATAGTTTTTCTAGAACGCTCTTGTTGTTGTGTCCAGCTTGAGATGATTGCTTCAGGGATTCCCTTGAACCAGGATTGGGCTTTTTTGGTCAGTGTCGATTGAAAGGCTCTGCACTTGATGTGGTCAGGGTAGTTGAACATCTCCATGTAGAGACATACTCATCAATGTGCTGTTGAGGCTCCCCTGTACAGTCATATTACACCTCCAAGTATGGGGCTTTAAATCCTGGCTGCATCCAAGCGATGCGGATGTTGTGGACAAATGGGGAAAGCTAGGTAAATCCACATTACTCTGTTGCTCCTGGTTGGTTGGGGAAGTTACTCTCCTAGATGGATTGGGGGCTACCCTCAAGTGTTATCACTTGTCGTTTCGATTAGGTTTTGTCGAGGTGATATCCTTACTCCAAGAGGAGTTTGTAGCAAGCTCCCCAGCTCTTTAGAATCTTGTCTCTGACTCCACGACATGGCTACTTGGTTGAGCCTATCTTTGAGGTCGTAACCTCTTCCATTGTTTAGGGTTTCCTTGAGGTCAGTCATGGGTTGTGCTCTTGCTTGCTAGGCCCTTTCTTGCTCTCGACCTATTTCTCGACCTATTTCTTGAGGTCGGAGGTCATCCCCACAGACGGTGCCAAAATTGATGGGGCTCAAAAGTGAACATCAGGTCACAACAAACCGTGATAACGTCAATCAACTGCAACCTGAGAAGAAAGAAGAGATTAGTTATCGGAGGTGGGCTGTGCCCGGGGAAGATTTTCGATGCCTTGGTTAGTATTCCGAGACTAATAAGAGGTAATTAGTTCTCAGAGAGACAGTCCTCTTGGTGTTGTATTGTGTTTTCAACCTTGTGAGGCTTGTGTGTCTTGTCCGTAGACTGTGTCCCATTTGGTTATTTAAAAGAGAGATTAGTTACCTTCCTGGTTTGAGCTCTGCTATTACATGACAATAGGTAATTAGGATGGTTGTGGGATTGTGGAATCTCGCCAATTGCTCCTAAAATCTTGGAGTTTCCCTGGGTTGAGATATCTTGCCATTCACCTCTGTCGAGAGTTACGAGCTTCCTAATCGACCTCTAGACCAACTTCGCAACCTGCTCGTGGACATCGAGGGTCTTGGCTATCTCTTCTGGGAGGTCATGCCGAGTGGTAGTAGGCTCATGGGAGTTGTTAGGAGTCATGCACATCTAGTCGTGGCATGGAAGATGTATGAAAGGAGTTGGGAGTTACCAGATTGTTTGTCGAGGTCTCGTGGTACCTTTCTTGAGCTCATTTAAGAGGTCGGTGACCTTGGAGGTTGATGGTAGCAGGTTGCTCCCAACCTATTCTTGTTGACTTCATGAGTCTAACTTTCAGGGAATTGGTTCCATTTGGGTGGACTTTTGTCTAGGTCTTGCCCATTTACGTTGACTAGTTCAGGTCGTACCCGATTCTCCCATCCGTAACATAACTATAGATCTATTAGAAAGGAAAGGAAAGGAAAAATCTATCTAAAGTTTGGAAACGTATTTTTTTTATTTAAACAACCATTTATTTTGAAAAAAACCTGAACGTTTTTTTTAAAAAAGAAAGCAATTATATATTTCTCAAAAAGCTTTTTTTTCCCTTTTTGTGATTTTTTTTAAAAAAAATTTATAACAATTTTTTTTAAAAAAAACAATTGTACCTCCATCTAAATTTAAATGTACTCCCTATTTTAATTTTGAATTATCTAGAATTGAACTTCTCATTTATTTAAATAAATAGGTTTTTAGTATAGAGTTTTATTAACCATCTATTTCATTCAAGGATTAGGTGTGATGTAGGCTGGCCGGAGCTTGGAATGGGCTGAAATTTGGCTGGATGACTGGAAATGGCCCAACGAACAAAACCCATTGCTTTGCCATGGATTGAGATAGTTTTGGGTCATCCGGGGACGTTATGATAGGTTTTTGGGTTTTATTTATTTATTATTATTTATGTTCTAGGGGTATTTTTGTAATTTTTTGTTGTTGTTAATTTTTTTTTTTTGTTTTTTAAATTTCCGAATCAGATTAGGATTCTTTTTATTAATTCCGATTAGGATTCTTTTCTTTAATTTCGATTAGGATTCTTTTATTTATTCCAAAGAGGATTAGGTAGATTTTAGGTTATAAATATCTCATTTTTTATCCAGTTTAGGGAGTTGTTGAATTTGTTAATTTCTGACTTTTGTCGTAAAATGAAAAACTAGATAGTTTTTGTAAAATTTCCACCTTTTCTTTCGGTTTACCGGTTTTTCGATATTGTTCGTGCGTTAGTTGGTATCAGAGCACTAGGTTGCCTTCACCAATGGTTGAATAGAATTGTGCTGGTGGTCGTGGACGACATCGTGCAGGAAGGGGACATGGAGTCATTCCTAAGGAAGATGAGCAGCGTCGTCAATGAGACTCGCAAGAAATCGAAAACGAAAACGTAGAGCAAAGAAGGTGGATCTAGGACTTGGAGCGGCAACTAGCAGAGGCTAGGTTGGATGTTCAGTCCGAAGTAGGGGTGGAATCGGAGGTTGAGTCCGACAATGAGGGGGAAGATGTCAACTCGTTTGGGATGTTGAACTGGGAATGTGACCGACCGGAACTATATGGCCGACAACAATCTTCTTTCAAGAATTTTGGCATGAAAATCGAGATTCCCCTTTTTGAGGTAATAGTTAGCCGAAAAACCGGAGAAGTCACCGGAATGATTCTGGAATAGTCACCGGAGGGACAAACAGTTCGCCGGAGAAAGCCAAGGTCAAGCTGATGCTGGGCAAGCCACAGTCAGCAGGCAGTCGTGGCAAGGATAGCTCCTTGTCAGGCTAGAGTCAAGAGGTACAACAAAACTAGCAAAACTCCTCGTGAGGCTGAGCTGAAGCAAGCATCCGAGTTGAGCTGTGAGCAACGAACTGGGCGTGCAGTCAGACCAACGACCGAGCTGTAGAGGCGCACCACAAAAGATCGATGCGACTCACCAGTGGCTTGAGCAGACAAACAGATCTACGAGCAGGAAACGTTGCAGTGTAGTACCTGTCGAGTTGAAGCGCCCTCAAGTGCAAGCATGCGGCCTATGGCAGTCTGGTGTGGTTCGGCCGATGACACAGTTGGTGGAGACGAATCAAATTTGAGGGCGAATCTTTTCCTAGTTGGGGAGGATGATGCAGGCTGGCCTGAGCTCGGAGTGGGCTGAAATTTGACTGGGCGACTGGAAACGGCCCAACGAGCAAAACCCATTACTTTGCCATTGATTGAGGCAGTTTTGGGCCATCCGAGGATGGTATGATGGTTTTTTAGGTTTTTCTTCTATGTTCTAGGGGTATTTTCAAAATTTTGTTGTTGTTTTTTTTTTAAAAAAATTTCCGAATCGGATTATAATTCTTTTTATTAATTCCAATTAGGATTCTTTTTATTAATTTCGATTAGGATTCTTTTATTAATTCCGATTAGGATTAGGGTAGATTTTAGGTTATAAATATCTCATTTTTTAAAATCTAGTTTAGGGAGTTGTTGAATTTGATAATTTCTGAATTTTATAGTTAATCGAAAAACTACATAGTTTTTGTAAAATTTCCAACTTTTTTTTTTTTTTCCTATTTGGCCATTTTTCGACATTGTTCTTGCATTAAGGTGTCATCGATAAGTGCATCAATGAGAGGGACAAATTAATAAGTTTATAAAATTTAAATATACTCTTTTATTATTTTTTTAATGACATCAAAATGTTCATTCCAAAAAGAAGAAATGAACATTTTGAATCATAGAAAACATCCATTAAGTTTATTAGATATAAATGGGTATCCATATCATTAAAAAAGGGGGTACAAAGGATCAGTTAAATAGAAATTCCAATTTGCAAGACTCAAGTTTGATTCAGTTAAAAAGGAAAAACTCATGTTCATTTGCAAGAGTTGAAGTAGGGATCTACTCGAGCAAGAACTCATTCCAAAGGAAGGAAAATTAATAAAATTATATTACATAACTATAATATCATATTCAAATTTATTTTGGAAAATTATTGAGTTTAGTCCCTAAAATTTATAAAATGAGTGGTTATGGTTTCGAAAGGTTTATGGTACCAAAATATTTTCGAATTGTGGTTATAATCCTTTTTATTTTTTCAGTGATAATCCGACCTAAGTCCCGATAGATCAAGGGTTTGTTTCAAAAAAAATTTAAAGGAGAAAGAGAAATTTAGTAAACTATCAGCAAACCATAGTAATAGGAAGAGAGATTGATTAATTTGATATCCAAAGTTACGTCCAAAGTCAACATTGGTACCTATTATTTTTCATTTTGACAACTGAGTACTCAAACAACTTTCAAATGTCCAAATTAGTGATTCTGATCCCATTCCAACGTATTTCCTACCAAAATAGAATATGTTAGTCATTTTGCTATTTAACGTTATATCTAAATTCATGATTGGTACCCATTGTTTTTTTCTTATGGCAAATACATACATAAATAACTTGTGATCTGGAAAAATAATAGATATCAAATTAGCGATTTTCTTTAAAAAAATATTAAACACATGACTAGCAGGTGCTATTTTGACCGAAAATACCTTGGAATGAGCTTGGCAGTACTAATTTGGACATTCTAAAATTATTTGGGTATTCAGTTGGTAGGAAAGAAAAAAAAAAAACCGATAGGTACCATTGTTGACTTTGGACATAATTTTGAATACCAAATTGACCAATCTCCCTAATTGAAATTGGAATTATAAGTCTAGACTTTGAATTCTTAACTTATCATTCTTATAAATATATATATATATATATATATATATATATATATACGATTTTGCTAAGGCACGCTCCAGAGCGTGCTTTAATACGCGCTCCAACCGTTACCGTAACGGAATTTTTGCTACAGTGCTTATGCAGCCAATCAAACGAAGCAAAAATTCCGTTACGGTAACGGTTGGAGGGCGCATTAAGGCGCGCTCCGTAGCGCACCTTAGCAAATCCGTATATATATACACACACACTCCATAGTAATAGAAATTGGAATCCCAAGTAGATTGAGATAATTCTGGGAGGCAAAGAACATGCTAATGCTTAAAAGGACGCAACATATAGATACCAAAAGGAATTCATGCTATGAGAGTTAACCCGGTAATAATAAAATGGCAGCTTACGCATGTTTTCTGCCATCCTGAAAACAACTTACGCACTCCAGCTTCAACGTTATTGAGTCTGAAGTGCTTGCTCTAATTTCCAAGTGATAAAACTGGAATTTTTTAAAAGGAAGAATAGAACAAAACCCTTGATCATGCTGGATTTTGATCGGATTATAGCTGAAAAACATAATAAGGACCATAGTCATAACTCTAAAATATTTTGCGAACCGTAAAAGACGAAAGCAGAAAAAAAAAAAAAAAAAAAAACCCTTTGGAGACCATAATCACCAATTTTTTTAAATTTTGAGACTAAACTCACCAATTTTCGAATATATTTACTGCTTATTCAAATCATGACCTCACCAACTAAATTTAAATCTTAACTTCTTGAATTAAAATGATATATTTAATTAATAGTATTAAAAAATTATGAAAGTCATTATAGAGACATTTCAACTCTTATATGATCCAATTTCCTTACCACAACAAAAAGATACATTCTTAAAATTATATATTAATTATTACTATGTGATTTCATATAATATACTCCCTCCATCAAGAATCTTGACTTGCATAAAATTTAAGAAAAATGGTTGACTTATTTCATTTTAAGCCCGTCAATATCAGTTTCTTAAGAAAATTTAATTAATCCAGAAAATGAGACATTCATTTCCAAACAATTTAAAATGAAAATAAAAATATTCAGTTCCAGGAGTAGGGCCTATACTATATGTATATATAAATAAACTATATACTATATATAGGAAAAAACTTATTTTGACTCTTCAACTTTACAATTTGAGTGTCAAGTCTAACTAATTTAATGACAAGCGATAGTACTTATAATCAATAGTTTTTAAGTTCAAGATGCGACAAAGGGAAGTGGGGAACCATTATTGACCACATTCCTTACTAAGATTGCTTAATATTTAATGATATATTGATGTTAATCTACGTAATGAGAATTTTAATTTGATGTATCACACAAATACAAATGCTTAATAACGAAGGAGAAATTTACATTCAAAGATATCTTCATCACAAACGCAATGCTGATATTGTTCATAGGCCCGATACTGTTTATCGCCAATCCCACATCAAAACTCCAAGGACTAACCCCCGCATAGTCCCTTGTCTATATAAGAAACTAATAGCCAACTATCGAAGGTACGTAACATTTACTACCGGAGACATTGTTCCCTTATTCTATATTTACTTCCACACTAATTTAAGCATTGCACGAGTAACGGAAACCCACCCGCCACATTGTGACCTTCCTTTTGTGTAGGTACTCGGAACACCTAGTACCTGCAATATCATTTGGCATCCACTGTGTTCTTAGCACAATTTAAACACCTCCTATTCCACACATCATTGTATAGAAATATACAAAAACGATCCATATTAGCTACCACTTCCAAGGCACCACTAGGCTCGGAAAATGATAAAGACCCCCAAACTAACATTGACCAGATACCCCAGGTGGATGCCATATAGCCTGCAAAACAGGCCAAGGCAGTATTGATCCACTGCAAGCACTCATTGGTGATCACAACAGGCCGTATACATCAGCACAATCCCCGAATCCACAGAAGTGTAGAACCGAAACCAACACTTTCAACTATAGGTTGGCAGTAAACATGCCAAAGGGAGTTAGGCAGCAACATGGAGCCATATCCGATGTGAACAAAATGAAGTTGGCCATCGACCACTTCAAAGCTTTCCAGTTATTCTTGCAGCAAAACAATTTTCTCAACAACCAGGGAGATGAAGTGGTTGAATCACCAAACCAGAATGGAGGAAAAGAGACGGATCATGAAGGAGTACAGTCCAAAAGGAATGACCCAAGGGTCCAAGAAATTCCCAAGATCCCAACTCCTCAGTTAAACACCCCACGGAGGAGACAACCCACAAAACAAACTGCAACACAGAGAATTATTATTGAGTTTCAAACAAAGTTGAATCTTTTGGAGCAAAGAGTTGATGGTGTTGAAGCTGAAATGCCGAAATTTAGGCTTGCCACAGCAACATAAATCTGGAACTCCAACCTATTAATTCCGGAACTCAGACATGGAAAGACTCCAGCAGATTTCTTCTTGCCCACCATGGATAAATATAATGGAACCACAGATCCGGTTCAACATCTTTCAACTTTCAACACCACATTGGCCTTTTATGATTCAGATGAAGTACTGTTGTGCAGAGCTTTCTCCACCACACTAAAGGGAAGAGCTTTGGATTGGTACATGGCCCTACCATCCGCATCTATTTCTTCTTATAACTTGTTGGGAGATGCATTTCTGAGCAATTTGCTAGTAGTTGTAAGCACTCAATGCCCTAAGCTCACCTCCTAAATATAAGACAAAGGAAAGAAGAAACTTTAAGTGAATATTGGACTCGGTTTAATCAAGAAGCATTGAAAGTCAAAGACTGCCAGGAAGCAATATATGTTGAAGCATTTTGTCATAGGTTAAAGCTTGGTAAGCATTCTGAAAGGCTTTTTCCTAACAGGACAAAGACAAAAAAAGCTCTAGGTCAAAGAGTTGGCATAAGATCTGGGTAGAAGATTCAAAATGTAACAAAAGAACAATTCAGCTGACTGAAATGGGTGAACAAACAAAGCAAAGCTATGAAAATAGGGGAAGCAAGAAGTAGAGATATAGGTAATATCAACATTAGAGTAACAGATAACAGAGTCTTGGAAATGACTCAAGGTACCCTCCAAGAACCTCGTATCTAGAAGAAAAATCCACCCTAGCATCGAAACTTCAACCCACATCAACTTCCACCCCTACCAAGATAACACTGGAGGCATCTAGACTGCTTGGGAAAAAAACTTCTGGAAATCCCCCGATTAATAACCAATTCAAGGGAAATCCCTAGCTTCGACAAGGGAAAGGACCTTCCAATAACCCAAGCTATACTCCTTTGAACACATCAAAATCCATGATCCTTCCGGAGGTAGAAAGCCTTGGGATTCTCACTCCCCCAAAACCCATGAACACCCCCATGGAAAAATGGATCCAAGAGCGATATTGTAATTTCCACCAAGATGTAGGGCATTACATAGAGAATTGTCATCAATTGAAAAAAGATATTGAAAGTGCCATCCAAAGAGGATTTTTGACACAATTCATCAAAACTATTAGCATTCCTCAACAGCCAGTGCAATATTAGCAGCAGATGTCTAGTGTTAGCTCGGACCTTATAACTCCTCCAAGGAAAAAATTAAAAATTGCTTCCACTTCTATTCTAAAAGATGACATTCCTCTTGTGGTTTCAATGGTGATTGCAGGGTGCCTGGTCAAGTGCATCCTCTTAGACATAGGAAGCTCAACAAAAATACTATGCTACAAAGCTTTCCAGCAAAATGGATCTCAAGGATGAAATAATTAAATCCATCCGCATCACATTGGTTAAGTTCTCTAGTGAAACCACTTATACTTTGGGAACCGCCTCTCTCGAAGACCAATCGGGGCTCGAAACAAAGCCTGTAAAATAATTGTGTGAATTGATCATTGTTAACTCTCTATCCGTGTACGACTTGGGGAAGACCAGGATTAAACGTAATGAAAGCACACGTTAATACCTTCCAGAATCTAGTCATCATACCCTATGAAAGAACACAAATTGTTTTGAAAGGAGATATCAAGACTGCTTACACTTGCTATAAAATCGCCATTTCCAAAGCAACAACAGACTAGAAGGATAAACAACCCCCTATTCAGGAAGAAGAGGAGGATCGAATTGAACCAGCAACCAAGTTGGAGAAGTATCAAATACATTTGGCCTATTCGAAATGAAAAGTCACTATTGGAAAAGCACTGCCTGTTCGGATGAAGCACGAGTTAATAGATCTTTTGACCAAATATCAAAATGTGTTTGCATGGTCAACAAGAGATATGGGACTGATCCCAAGAACGTTTGCGGAACAGCACTTGGTAATCCCGGATGCATGATATTCATTAGATCAAGGTAAAAGCTTTTACACTCTGAAGAAAAGAGAAGCCATAAAGATAGAGGTTCTGGATTTACTCTCAGCTGAAATTATCAAGTTCCCAAATGGCTTTCTAATCAAATGGTAGTCCTGAAACAAAATGGTTTGTGGAGAATCTGCATTGACTTTACTTCACTCAACAAAGCTATCCCAAAGAAGCCATTTCCAATTCCTAGAATTGATCAGTTGGTGGACGCAATGGTCGGATTTTAATACCTTTGCTTTCTGGGTGCATACAAGGGCTATCACCAAATGCAGATGGCAAAAGATGATGGAGAGAAGATAGCCTTCGTAACTCCGCAAGGCTTGTTTTGCTACAAAAGAATGCCATTCGGATTAAAAAACTTTTGGGCAGACTTTCAAGACATGATTAACTGAATCTTTTCCCTTCAACTTGAGTGTAACATGGAAGCATACATGGATGACCTACTTGTGAAATCCATAACTCAACAAGGAT
Organism: Parsonsia alboflavescens; assembly: GCA_028571225.1. Taxonomy (NCBI): domain Eukaryota; kingdom Viridiplantae; phylum Streptophyta; class Magnoliopsida; order Gentianales; family Apocynaceae; genus Parsonsia; species Parsonsia alboflavescens. The sequence continues at coordinate 20,215 of JAOXNR010007677.1, forward strand.
TCTTTTCAAATTTGGAAGAAAGCTTCAAAATGATGATGCAACATGGTCTGAAGTTGAACCAACACAAATGCTCATTCGGGGTAGAAGCGGGAATTTTTTTGGGATATATGGTTTCAAGGAAAGGAATTGAAGCAACCCCTTCAAAGATTCAAGCATTATAGAATATGCAACCTCCTACATTCGTCAAAGAGGTACAAAGGCTGACTGGCAACATTGCAACCCTAAACAGATTCTTATCCAAGATTGGAGAAAAGTCACTACTATTCTATCATTTAATCCGCAACCCAAAGAGTTTTAAATGGACTTCGTAATGTGACGAAACCTTTCATAAACTTAAAGAATCTCTGGGCTGCCCCCCCCTCCCCCCGATTCTCGTTTTCCATATCCATGGTGAAACATTATACTGTATCCATATCACCTCATGCTGCAAGCTCCATTTTATGCACCCTACGGGGTTCAAGTATAAAACCGGTTTACTACATCGGTCACGTAGTCCAAGGGCCTAAAACTCGATATTCCACTTTGAAAAAACATGTAATGGCTTTATTGGCTACTTCCCGCAAGTTAAAATTGTATTTCCATTCTCATTCAATTCAAATGCTAACCAATGCTCCTATCAAGCACATATTACACAAGCTTGAGAAGGCTCGTGAAGTGGGCAATTGAACATAACGTATTGGCCTCGGAAAACAATAAAAGGTGAGGGTTTTTAGGATTTTGTTCTTGAATGCACAGTCCCAAGATCTGAACCAAATCCCAATCTAAATTCTGAAACAACTCCTCCCTATGATTGTTGGATTTTGCACACTGACTGATTAGCAGGGGATGCTGGATTTGCTTTGATAAGCCTGAAAGGCACAGGGTTTGCTTATGCATTAAAATACAATTTTCCCATAAGCAACACTAAATCTGAATATAAGGCTTTTCTTGCTAGATTAAGTATTACAGAAAACCTCCATATCCCAGATCTTATTGCCAGGACAAATTTGCAGCTCCTGGACATGTAAATGACAAATATGAGGTGCGGGAAGAGAACAAGTAGAAGTACTTGACCGAAACATAAAGGTTTTTCACTAAATTTAGATACCTCAAGGTGGAACATGTTTCCCATAAAGGCAATGCAGAGGTGGATTTCCTTTCCAAAATAAAGCAAGGAACCCCCAATGCAAGGAATATTTATCGAACCATTGGAAACAAAAGCATTGATATTTCAGACATTCTGAACATCGAAGCCGAAATGTCATGGATGACACCAATTTGGCAATAGATATCTGACGGAACACTACCTGAAGACTCATCTGAAGCTAAAAAAATTAGAACTTCTTCTCCCAGATATGTCATTATTGATGGGCAACTATTTAGAAGAGCCTTCTTATGATTGTTGCTCAAATGCATAACACTAGAGAAGGAAATTATGTACTGCGGGAAGTGCATGGGAGCACACATCGGATCTAGATCCTTGGCTCACAAAATCCCGAGAACCGAATATTTCTGGCCAACCCTCAAAGATGATGTAACCGCATTGGTCAAAGCCTGCTAGAAATGCCAAATTCATGGCAATGTACATCACCTTCCAAGAACCGAATTACATTCCCTCAGCAACCCGATCCTATTTCTTTAGTGGGGAATGGAACTTCTTGGGCCATTTCCCAAAGCATCTGGAAGAAGGGAATTTCTCGTAGTTGTGGTTGATTACTTCACAATAAGTATCGAAGCGCGAGCATTGGCATCCATCATAGCCTGAAAGGTCAAAGAGTTCATTTGGGAAGAAGTCATTGTGTGATTCGGTATCCCTCAGACATTAATCATTAACAATGGCAAGCAATTTGAGGCAAAAGAGTTCCAAGACTTTTGCACTGAACTTAAAATTGACCATCGTTTCACATTTGTTGGTCACTTGCAAACCAATGGAATTGCAGAAGTATCAAACTACATCATTGTCCAAGGTTTAAAGCAACTACTTGATTTGGCTAAAGGGAAATGGGTGGTAGAATTTCCAAATGTCCTCTGGTTGCACCGAACAACTCCAAATCCTCGGACAAAAGACTGTTCAACTTGTGTTTCCGAACAGATGCCGTCATTCAAGTAGAAATTGGAAGTAGCTCCCCCCGTATAGACCTGTTCAATGCAGAATGGAACGAACAGAAATTAGTTGAAACTCTTTAACCTCTTGGAAGGAACAAGAAGCCGTGTTGCTATCCGAGAAATGGTAAACAAGAGAAAATTAGCAAGTTATTACAACCAGAAAGTTGCCAAGCAACAGCTCAAGGTTGGCGATCTAGTTCTCCAAAAAAATGAAGTAAGCAGACAAGATCCTAATCGAAAACTAGATGCCACTTGGAAAGGACCTTACCTCATTATCAAAGACAACCAAAACAACAATTACAAACTACAAGATATGGAAAGCAATGTTGTAGCTCGAACATGGAATGCAATGAATTTGAGGAATTTTTTTGTTACATCCACTGTAATTACGCTGATCCAACTATGCGAGTCATTAATGAAACAAAGTTCCTCACGCATCACTAATCCATTATATTATTCCTTGTATTTCTTTTATGACTCGATAACAACACTTAGTAGAAATTCACACATTGAAGAGACTTCATGATAAGAAATTTTAGAATAAAAGCTAAAGCAAAAGATCTCTTTCATGTACCAACAAGAGATTTACAAGATCAATGTTCTGGTATATCTAATCAAAATAAGTGCAAGCAAGCACATCTAACCTAAAAAAAAAAAAGAGTGCACTTGCACCATAAAAGCAAGAACAAAAAATAACAAGTTCCGAAATTTAAACTGGATTTGAATTTTCCTCGCTTGAGCCAGTTGAGCTGATGCTACAGGATTAAGAATAGCTTGTGGAGTCAAGAAGTTGGTGAGATTTGACCCAGCCCCAACTCCCTCGATAGCACCCTCAACTAAAAAGCTATTCGGATCCTCATCGAACCATAAAACAAAGTGCACTTGTATCACAAAAGCAAGAACAGAAATTATAAGTTCTAGAATTTAAACTGGATTTGGATTTTCCTCTCTGGGAGCCAGTTGAATTGATGACACTGGATTAAGCCTAGCTTGAGGAGTTAAGAAGTTGGCGGGATCCGTCCTAGCCCCAACCCCTTTAGTAGCACCCTCAACTAAAAAACTATTAAGATCCTCATCTTCTGGATCCCCTACCCTTTCACGGGAAGGAAACATATGACACATTGCAACAATTTGAAATCCAGGCTCCCATGGCAGAACATAAGAGGCCGGATGATCCAAGATTGAAGAAATATGTGGGGATAACTTGTACTTTGGGCACTTCTCTTTAATATCATCTTGCATCATTTCAAGCCCACCACATACCATGGTTACAAAAAACCTCGACCACAGATTTGGAAACTTCTCATGTTTGAAGAAGTCTCCTAACACTTCCAACTCCATGGCTTGATTAAGATTGCCCTTCCCATCCTCATACCACTTCTCCACAGCTTCTAACACCGTTTCAAAATCAGCTCTCCTTTTTTCCTCAGCCTTTAGCTTTTCAGAGAATTTTACATTCCGCATCTCAAGTTGGTGGATCTCAATACCCTAGGAAGCTAGGTCATCTTCTAAGCTCCTCACTTTCTTTTCAGACTCAGACACCTTTCTCTATGCAACAACAACCCTCTCTTCAGCATCTTTCTTTTCTACAACCAATGCATCGCATTTGACCTCCAACTCCTCAGTCTGCTGATACAGTTTGAAGTTCATCATTGAGGACTATAAAATTAAGACATGTTAAATAGGTAATCACAAAAGAACACAAACTCAAATCAAGCATGCAATATAAAAAATAAATATACACCATCTGGAAGCTACGGAGCAGAGAGTTTAGTTTCACATCGTCCATAGGCATGGTCTAAACTCGAGCTTATTCTCAGAGAGGTAAAACATTCCGGTACACCTCTAAGGCCTTGGTGCTAATGAACATCTTGTCATTTTCTCGGATATTTGAGTTCAGAATATAGATAGCCCCCTGATCTTCCGAAACAGGCTGAAGAACCTCTACCTCTGAAGGACCTTCACAAGAAACACCCTTAGCACTCTTTTGCCTTTTCAGCCTTTCTTCCTCTAGGTGTTCCCACCTTCTCTTTAAAGTACTATCCCAAGTGGTAAGAATCACCAAGCCCTCAGAACCTGGAATTTCAAGTAATCTGGATTTATGGGTAGGCTTGGGAGGAAGTTGCCTCTTCTTCGCAGCACTAGATTGCTTTGCCTGCTGCTTTGACCTTCGAGGCACAGCCTTAGACCCTCCAGTTTTATCCCCCATAGCTTTAGATACTGCCTTCTTGCCAGCATCATCATTCTTAAATGCATCACCCTTCTTGGTCGGATCATTTTCCTTTGCAAAATGACCCAGAATATAAAATAAACCTTGCATACCTGTCAAAAAACTATAAGATTTGTTCGTTGGAACTTTCATTGCAATATTGTATGTAGGAATCTTACCCGTAACAGACATTTTTGGCTTGCTGACTTTTGCCAAAGCAGTGCCAAAACTCATTGCAAAAAATTTTTCCTATAACATAGAAACAAAACACATCAGATTCGACCTTCAAAAATTAGCAAAATAACAAAATAAACGAATAAGAACAAACACATACTTAAGGCTATAATATTAAATTCAGTTCGGTCATTGATTCCAAAGAACATCAATAGATCCGAACTCCAATGTTCACCTACTTTCGCTTCAAACCCAAACTGAGAAATCTTACTCAACTTCCCATTCTAGCTATCAGATCGAGCAGGCAACTTATTTTTCACAAACTTAAGAGTACACCAAGGGAATTGTATATCCCCAAAAGTAGCATGCCTAATAAAACAAAACTCTGTCTTCCACTCATGAATTGAAGTAGGGCACTTTATAAGTTCGGTAGCTCCTTTTTGCCGGATTGTATAAAAGAAATCCCTCCCTTTCGGGGTCTTTTGTTTCTGGCCAATAGAGAAAAATGTCCTCCACAACTCCAAAATAAGGGTGCCACCACAAACCCTAGCAAACAAAGTTAAAGCCATGGTACATCAAACAAAATTAGGACTAAGTTGCTCAAGTTGAATTCCAAAGAACCTAAGGAAATCTACAAACAAAGGATGAAGAGGCAACCTTAGCCCTGCCCTAAACTGCTTCGTAAAATATGTAACACAACTAGGAGGAGGCAAATGAATTCTACCTTCCACCCCTAGAACCTCAATTTCAAAGTCATTCAGAGTCCCATATTCCGACCTAAAATCATCCTTATCACCAAAATTGCTATCGGCTTCCTGTTATTAAGGTGTCACCTGATTAGTCCCCTCATCACAGCCTAAAATCGAAGTGTCTATATGAGAGGCTACTCTCCCCTGAATAGCCCAATACTCATTACTTAAACTATCATCATTCTCATTGCACCAGGGGAAGTCCACTGTAACCTCCCCCATTCCGTATCTAGTAGTGTTGGTCACAACGCCTTTGATAGAAGTGTCCATCACATCTCCAATCCTAATTGTCTCAGAAGAGCAAACTTTTGACCCGGAACTCTGCCCAGCAGTAGTACTAACTCCAAACCTGAAACCACCTCCACCTGAAACCTTTTCCTTAGGTTCCACCCTATACTAGCTAACCATCAGAGTAGAATTTTCACCAACTTTTGCATCCAGATTATCTATTAAGCTCCTAATCCATCATTAGCATTCCCCGAGTCCTCACCAGACACATACTCATCTGAAATGGTTCTGGACTCAGACATCTTGAAACTTACAAACACCTGGAACAAGCACAAACAAGAGGAAAAAGGATTAAAGTGTATACCTGAAGCCATTGAAGTCAATTTGATGAAGAACACGAAAATAAACCTCAAAAGCTGGAAACTTTACCAAAATTCTGCACCTAAGAGCACAAAAAAAGCTGGCTTTAGGACAAACTCAGAGAGCTCAATCAACAAAAACAAATTGCAAACAAAAACTACTCTACTTCAAGCCCCATGGTCGCAAAATCCAAGCATTTCACTGCACGATAGAGAAAATGAGAAGGGAAAAGAGGACAACTTGGAAATTCGAATGAGGTAAAAATGAAAAGAAATGACAAAACTTAGTTTTAAAACTGAAAAGAGGCACGTCTTTTCGACTAACACGAGCATCAAGGCAATCTCAATTATACACGTGGACCTGTCAATTGAAACGACTAACAACCAATAGTCACATCAAGCTGTCAAGTCGTTTCAACTGCCCCAAAATCGAATCAGTTCCTGTAACAAAAGCAAACGCTGTTTCAGCTTTAGGAACAAGCTTCACTTCGAAATAAAAACACTTCCTCTTTTTCAAAATACACTTACTCTTTTTCCAGTTTTTCGAAAGGGCATATGCCATACCAGTAAAAAACACTTATTCTTTTTTCATTTTTTCGAAAGGGCATATGGTGTATACCTTACACCACGTCACTGCTTTGACCACATTCCTTACTAAGATTAATTAATATTTAAAGACAAAATAGATACCGTTGTTAATCCACGTAATGAGAGCTTAATAATGAATGAGAAATCTACAGTCATAGATAGCATCTCCACACACGTAATGTTGGCACTGTTCATCGCCAATCCCACATCAAAACTCTAAGGACTAACCCACATAGCCCCTTATCTATATAACAAATTAATAACCAACTATTAAAGTTACGTGACATTTACTATCCTAGATATAGTTCCCTTTTTCTATATTTATGGTTCCCCTTCACTCTCTAACTTTCCTCCTGGGCAAGTATCCGCGAATATCTAGTACCCGCCGCAACATCAATCATCTTCTACGTAAGTGACAATCTGTATATATTACATTCCACTGCCCGCACCCCCGCCGCGATAGATTAGTATATAAGTCGTTTCCGTTTATAATATTATTAAGGCCGTCAAAGAGAGGATTGTGAGTGTAGAGAATTTAGTTATATTTTGGCATGATAGGTTGAGTAGGAATGAACTGATGAACCCAAATTGAACTCATAATGTGTGAAGAAAAAAAAAAAGAATAAAAGAGGTTTAATTCTTATTAAATCCGTTCCTAATTATGAGTTATATGAATTTGCATTTTTATTCTTTATTCTAAGTCATTATTGATAGTTTTATGATTAATTTATCTTTTCGTTTCATTATTATTCATGCTCTATTGTTCTCTTTATGTGAACAAGAGAACTGAACAAATTCGTGGAAAACTTCGCCTTGTCATAAATTACCAAGAGTTGAACAAAATCCTTGTTGATAACAAATTCCCTCTTCCTCGCAGACCGATCCTTTTCCAATTTTTACCAAAAGCAAAAATCTTTTCTAAATTTGATCTCAAAGCTGGCTTTTGGCAATTAGGAATTCATCCTCCCGATAAACATAAAACTGCATTTTGCATTCCGAATTATCATTATCAATGGTCTGTCATGCCTTTTGGATTAAAGGTTGCTCCCTCACTTTTTTAGAAAACCATGAGTCAAATTTTTGCTCCTTTGCTCCCAAATATTTTGATATACATTGATGATCTTCTTTTATTTTCTGAAACTCCGGAGGAACACATGCTTTTACTCACTCAGTTTCATGACATTGTTCAAAAGTTTGGTATCATGTTATCTAAAAAGAAAGTGTTGCTTTGTTATCCAAATATTGAGTTTTTAGGCATGAAAATTTCTGATGGTTGTTATGAGCCTCAGCCTCATTTAGCCACAAAGCTCCTTGATTTTCCTGATCAGATCCCTGAGAAACATCAACTCCAACAGTTTCTTGGCATTGTTAATTACATCTGTGAATTCATTCTTAGCATTGCTCGTTACAGATCTTTGCTGAGCAAAAGACTGAAAAGGGATCCTCCTCCTTGGACAGCAGAATGTACCAGAGCGGTTTAGTATCTCAAACGCATTCCACAAAATCTGTTTGCTCTTCGAATTCCATCTGATGGAAAACGCATCCTTCAAACTGATGCTTTAGATCTTTACTGGTTTGCTATACTCTGTGATTATCACAATGGAGAATTCAAACCTTCTGAACAACATTACCACAGTGCATTTCCGTTTATAATATTAATAAGGCCGTCAAAGAGAGGATTGTGAGTGTAGAGAATTTAGTTATATTTTGGCATGATAGGTTGAGTAGGAATGAACTCATGAACCCAAATTGAACTCGTATCGTGTGAAGAAAAAAAAAAGAATAAAAGAGGTTTAATTCTTATTAAATCCATTCCTAATTATGAGTTATATGAATTTGCATTTTTGTTCTTTATTGTAAGTCATTATTGATAGTTTTATGATTAATTTATTACTCATGCTCTATTGTTTTCTTTTCATAAAATATTTTTCTTCTTTTCATTCTTATTATTTTTTTCCATAAAAACATTTTGAAAAAAGAAAATTTACCTTAAAATTAACAAAATGATCAATAAATTATAATTAGGGATAAAGGGATGAAAAAATATGCAATTCTTTAAAAATACTTTTAGGGCGTATATAATAATTTCATTGAAATTTTGCTTTTTTTGAAATTTCATTCAATTTCGGTAAAAAGAATCAACATTACAACTTATAAAAAACGGTTTTTTCTTTAATTATGGATCGAAATAAAAGAAAAATAGAACCCAAACCTATTCTAAATTTAACTTTCATAAGAGAGCCAAATATTTTCTCATTCTTAATTGGACGGGTGGTGATCTCTTTAAATAGAGATAAATATCTCTTTGTAAATTAAATTTAAAAATTTTAAATTTTAATATAAAAAATCTCTTTGACTTAAAAAATGTTATAATTCAAAATGATTTAAATACCCCATGAATTAATTACCTAGGGTCTACGCAGTGTAGACGGCGTGCAGATTTTTGTCGTATGCAAAAGATTCACATGCCTACATGTGCCGACTATTATCGTTTCCTCGTTTTATCCTTTTATTTTATGCCGAATTTGAGATTCTTTATCACTAAGATAAAAAATAATAATAAAAAAAAATCACTCCTCCACACGTTCATGTCCTTTTACCATTCATTTCATTTTCTCCTCCCACTCTATTTTATATAACCGACTTACCGACCATATCGTCTTGTCTTTTCTCAAAGAAGTTCATTGAATTTAGGGAGGGGCGATTTCATTAGGGGTAAGATTTCTAAATGAGGTAAGAGTTCTAAAATTTGATTATAATTTTAAATTGGATAATTTTTAGTGGGTTAATTATCCCTCATAATCCTAACTTATTTAGAATATTTACATATATTTGTTTTATTAATTTTTATCCACTCATCACCTTTATCTCATAAACTTATCTATCCATAACCTTTTGTTAATTTGAACCATTAAATCACTAATAATGACCTAACTCATATGTCATTCACATGATCTTTTTCAGGGATATTTTTTTACAAAATTTTTAGAACTTTAGGTCTTTTGTTCTATTTCCTCTGTCACAAAACTGAGCGTCCAGTTTACCCCATTCTATGAAATGAAGCAACAAAATGGGCAGTAATCGTCTCAAAAAGTGGCATTGAAGGAAGGTAATAATCAAGAATTTCTGTACATTAACAGACCATTTCAACCCAGGCCAAGAGACTGAGTTCGCCAATGCCTACCCTCGAGTTGCAATTACCCTTTTCAAAAGGCTAATTTTCTAGATAGATCATTTTAAAATACAAAACCCTTAAATAAAGCATTTTAGTCTCATCACTACTGCCAAAGGAAGAAAAGAAGTAAAACTGGGATGATTAAGATCTCTCCGGTAGCAACAAAATTGGCATCACGGGAGAGGGCAACGCAGCTGAGAGATTTGGGCATCCGATGAGAAACTGCAAGGTGCCACTTAGAAGACGACTCGACATCGTAAACCACAGCAACGTATCTGGCGGTGTACACACATTTCGAACTGGAAACAGACGAAGCCAATCCATTGTCATTCTTGGTGGTCAAGCCTATAACTCTCCAATATCAGCTACCGATTATGGTGTATACCATATATCAAAGTCACTACTTTGATCACTTTTTCTTCCATGACAACTTGGTAATTAATGACAAATCAAACACTAAGTTTAATCTATGTACGGAAGCTTTAATTTGACATATTACACGAGCTAAGAGGCTTAATAACGAGGGAGAAATTCAAACTCAAATATAGTTCGATTAGACATGGGATGCTAGTACTGTTCATTACACATCCCACCTCGAACCTCCAAATATTACCCACATAGTTCCACGTTTGTATAAGAAGTTAATAGCCAACTACCAAATGTATTGATATTCATTACTCAGACTTATACACCGCATCTTACACATCCACATCTCTCTACCGGACTAACTTAAGCATCGGAGATGTTTTGGGACACACACCCACAACTCTGACCATTTCTCTATGCAGGTACCCAAGACATCAGGAGAATTACCTAGAACATCATTTGGCACCCACGGTGCTTATGTACGACTTGAACACTACATTTCCTAAAAGAACATCAAACAAGCATGAAAACATGATCAGGACTAGCTACATCACAAAAATATAATGGGACAATGAAAAGATAAGAATCCCCAAATAAACAATAATGAAAACATCCCCCAGGCCAATATTGCACCACCCAGGGATGCGGCTCAAGGTATCATTAATCCCATTGAAGCACTGATTGGTGATCACCGAATATCGTATACATTAGTGTAGTTCCCAAACCCATGGAAATCTTGAACCGGGACTAATACCTACAATAATGGGTTGGAGGTAAACATGCCCAGAGGAGTTAGATCGCAAACAACAACAATTTCTGAGGTAGACAGGATGAAGTTGGCAATCGATCATTATGAGGCTTTCGAGCTATTCTTATTGCAAAACAACTATCTCCCCGGACAAGCAAATGAATTAGTCAGATCATCAAATTGGAACGGAGAAAAAGACTTATATAATGGAGAAGTACAACATAGAAGACATGATCATCACAGGCAAGAAGTCCCCAGAATTCCAAATCCTTAGACCACAACTCCACAAAGGAAACAACCCACTGCAACACAACAAATTCCTTTAGAGCTCCAAACAAAGCTAAACAGATTGAAGCAGAGGGTAGAAGGAGTGGAAGCGGAGATGCCAGAGTTTCGACCTATCATAGCTTCACAAATCCGGAACTCCAGCTCGTTGGTCCCAGAACTCAGGCATGGAAAGATTCTCGTAGACTTTCAACTACCAGCTATCGACAAGTACAATGGCACCACATATCTGGTCCAACACTTGTCTATTTTCAACATAACCTTGGCATTCTATAATCAGGACGAAGTCTTTCTATGTAGAGCCTTCTCCACCACACTCTCCGAGAGAGCTCTTGAGTGGTACATGGCTTTACCACCTGCTTCTATCTCTTCGTTCAATCAGTTGGGTGATGCATTTCTTAGCACTTCACTGGAAGCAGCCAGCACTCAATACCACAAGAACACCTCTTAAAAATGCAACAAATGAAAGAGGAGACCCTCAGTGAATGCTGGACTCGATTTAACCAAGAAGCATTGAAAGTCAAGGACTGCATGGAATTGATTTATGTGGAAGCATTCTTTCATGGGCCAAAACCATTGAGATATTCCGAAAGGCTTACTGCCAATCCTCTAAAAACAAGTAAAGATCTTCTCTAGAGATTCAGGACATGGATCTAGGTGGAAGACTTGGAGAGAAACAAAAGGACAATAAGGCAGGTCAAGATGGGAGAACAACTGAAGCCAAATTATGAAAGCCAAAACAACAAGAAACAGAGATACGACTAGTATCAGGGCCAAGGCAGCTGAAACTTTGGGAATGAGCTGAAACAAACTGCAATGGAACCTCAACCTATTTCGGCTACCACTACTGCCATGCCGGTGTAAGAGGCAACTAAAGTGCCTTGAATGCAACCTCAGGGAGACACTCCCTCTCAAAATTAATTCAAGGGAAAGCCACCTATGATACAGGGGAAAGAACCATCAAATAACCCAAACTGCACCCCTTTGAACAACCCCAGATCGATCATTCTATAGAAAGTAGAAACTTTAGGCATTTTGATGCCTTCGAAGATTATGAACACTCCCATGGAGAAGTGGGCTCAAGATCACTATTGCAATTTTCACCGAGGACATTACATAGATGATTGCTACCAACTGAAGAGGGAGATTGTGAGTGTAGATCAACGAGGGTTGTTCACTCAATTCATCAGTACGGTACATATCATCCAACCCAACACACAGTAGTAACAAGAGACACTAATGATCATTGAGATGACATCCGGTGTCAACTTGGATCGTCCAGAACCTCTAGAGAAAAAATTGAAAATCACCTCAATTGTTGTGGTCAATGATGACATCATCCTGGTGGTTTCAATGATGGTTGCAGATTGCCTGTTAAGAGAATCCCCATAGATACGGGAAGTTCAACAAATATGTTGTACTATGAAGCATTCCAAAAAATGGACCTCAAAGATGAGATAATCAAGTCAAATCATATTCCACTGGTTGTTTTTTTTTGGTGAGACCACATTTGGATTGGGAACCGCATCTCTTGAGGTCTAATGGGGGCTAGAAACGAAACCTATCAAACAGATCTGTGAGTTTGTTGTTGTTGATTCGCCATTGGCATATAACGGCATATGGGGAAGACCGAGTTTGAACATGATGAAAGCATAAGTCAACACCTTTCAGAATTTGGTCATCATACCATATGAAGGAACATAGTTTGTTCTGAAGGCAGATATCAAAACTCCCTACACTTGTTACCAAGTAGAGATTTTCGGAGCAATGCCGGAATAAAAGAAGAAATAGAAGGAGATCTGGGACTTGGAGGAGAATCAGATTCAGCCAATAGCAGTGTTAGAATAGTATTAGGCACATATGGCTCACCCCGATCGAAAGGTTACAATCGGGAAGGCATTACCCGTCCGGATTAAACATGAACTTCTCAATCTTTTGACAAATTACCAAAATATATTTGCATAGTCCCCAAAAGACATGGGGAAGATTCCAAGAGAATTTGTTGAGCATCAGTTGAGAATCCTGGAGAGTTGTAGTCCAGCACGTCAAGGGAAGAGATTTTACACTCCTACGAAGAAAGAAGCAATAAAAGCAGAGGTTGCGGATCTGCTTTCGGCTGGAGTTGTCAGGAGAAAGCAATTCCTGAAATGCCTATCCAATCCAGTAGTAGTCCCGAAAATAGATCATTCATAGAGAATTTGCATTGATGTCACTTCACTCAACAAGGAAATTTCGGAGAAACCATTTCCGATTCCACGAGTCGACCAGTTGTAGGATGCAACTGCAGGAATTTCATACCTTTGTTTCCTGAATGCATGCAAGGGTTATCATCAAATCCAAATTGATGGAGATCAAGGAGCATACATGGCATGGGATAATTCATGGAAGATCTCATATGAAGGTGCTTATGGAATAAAG
>JAOXNR010007688.1:0-33595 GCA_028571225.1 Parsonsia alboflavescens
ACAAAAGTTTGAATATAAGTTCAAAAGCTACGAACTTTACTAGATTTGGTGCAGTTTCTGCAACAAAAAAGGAATAATGAGGATATAATGGCACAATTCTTCAAGATCAAATAATATTCCTATATTTTTATATTAAATTACAAGTTAATTCCATTCAATTTGTAACAAGTGAAATATAATAAATATGGAAATAATACTACATTCTTTTAAAAAAACTTCCAGTAACATATACGTTAAAGGAGCAGAGCACTAAGCCAAACACAATTATTGAATTGCACACATTGAGATTCGAAATTAGAATTGTGCTCATTTTCGTAAGGTGTATTCTAGAACATTCTAATGTCACATGACGCAAAAGTTTAAAACAAAGAAAAACAGACAAACCCTAAGGACTGAATACAATTAAACCCTCCTTAACATTATCGCTATATTCATATAGTACTTAATTACCAATGTTCCAAAGAACAAATTAAGTAGACCATGAAAACAAAACTAAGACATCTACAGGCTAGGCTGGCTTCCCTCACAGCAGAGACTTTATGGACCGAGCTCTGACATTCTTGCGGCTAGATCCCTTCTTCTTCTTAGTCGTCTTCTTTTGTCCAAACTCTTCATCATCATCGTCCTCCTCTTCCTGCTCCTCATGCTCTGATTCTTCAATATAAATAACTGTTCGGTTCTCCATTTGAGAAGATCGTGGGTTTGGAGAGACCTCTAATTTGGCTTCAAGGGTAGTGTTAATTACAGTCCGAACATCAAGAGTACTACTATTTGTCCCTGCCACTCCCACATTACCACCCTGACTTGTATTGGTCTCTGCTGGTCCCCTAATTTTCTTGTTCCAGCGAGGTCCAAACCCAGAATAATAGTAATATGCAAAGGAATTGTATTTTAGAGTAGGATTTCTGGGACGAAGGCAGCGATGGCTCATTGATAACTCTTGCTCTGGTTGCTTCTCAGGTAAATGCGCTATGTTGTTGTTGGTATTAACCTGAGATGAGTCATCAACAACATTTCTATCTTTTCCCTTTCTCTTATAGTGCTTGTTAATCTGATTCTTCACATCATTCTTATGGAACCGATGAGTGGTCTCCCAATCTTTGAACTGATCCCATTTCTGGTAAGATTTCTTCTCGGGAGTGCTAAGAAAAATTTGGTCACAAAACCACCCACACAAGTACCCACATTAATATATATATAAACCTTCCATTTCAGTTTAGAATTAATGCAATCACCAAAGCTTCTACTCAATGCTATTTGGGAAAATAATTATAAATAGGCAAATGTACAATATCATAAACCCTAGTTCACAATTCCTTACAAAATAAAAAATAATAATAATATTTCCCAGATAATTAGTAAATCAATTGGAATTAAAGAAACTCGTTCAGAGCTTACCTCTGCTCAACTCCAATGCAATCCATAGAATTCTCATTAGCCATATAGCCATCATTATCGACCTGCAAATGTGAAAAATGAAGAAGTATTTGACATATATACAAGGAAAAGAAAAATTAAAGCAGGAAAGAAAAGACCCATAAACTACAGTTCTCTATCGAACCCTAACTAATGGAAGTATTTGGAAAACCCTAGACCCAAGAAACTATAAGCAAAAAAAAGCAATAAATATATATAAAATGGCTTTTTTTGGATCTATAAAAGTCCGTAAAGGAGAACATCTACTAGAATTGAGAAAAAACTCTGCGATTGAACAAACCTCATGAAGTGGCGGAGGCGATTCTGAGTCCAATCTTAAGAAAGTCATCACATCCAATGGCGACTGGTTAAGCTGACAAACAAGACCTGGAATGTGCTGATAAAGTGAGGACACAAGAGGAGCAATTTTTACATTTTTTCGAATCTTCATGCTAAACTCTCACCGGAGAAAGGTTTTGGGAAATAGGGCGAAGTTCTTTCTCTGCTCACAAATTGGATCCAAAAATTATTTTTTCTTTTTTAGAATTGATTTCTCACCAACACGATATATAGATTTTAGGATTTTATGAATTCAATGTATATTTTTGTTTAGATTTTAAAAGGGACTGAATTTGTTTGCTCATTCGACTCATGTGAATCTCCATCTCTACCCATTCCGTGTGTATATATTTGCCTGTTAATTGACAATATTATGTGATACTTACAATTAACCAATATTTTCAAAGCCATCAAAGCATCTGCTACGATAAAATAAACTCATTCTAAACTTATTTTAATTATCTATATTTGTTACCTTTGATGGAGCTCAAGAGTAGCCTCCCACCCTAAAATTGTGATGACGTCGATGTCAGCAACCTGAGAAGAAAGGAAACAAGTCACTGGAGTGGGCTATTACCTGGGGAAGAGCTTCGATACCTAAGTTAGTATTCTGAGAGATAAATCTTGTGTAATTAACTCCAAAAATCTGTCCTGGTCTGTAGATTGATTATATATTAAGAAGAAGTTAGTTACCTTTTAGATTAGGACTCTTCTATTACGTGATAGTAGTCATTTAGGATAATCATGAGATCATATTAGATCCCGAAAGTTGCTCCTAGAATCATGGAGTTTCCCTTGGTTGAGATATCTTGCCATTCACGTCTATGTCGAGAACCACAAGCTCGCCAATCGACCTTTAGACCAATTTTGCAACCTGTCCGTGGATGTCGAGAGTTTCGACTATCTCTTCTGGGAAGTCATGCCAAGTGATCGTAGGCTCATGGGAGATGTTAAGTGATGCAAGTGGCCTAAGCTTGGAATGAGTGTTAATTTGGCTGGGTGATTGGAAACGGCCCAACTATCAATACCCATTGCTTTGCTATGGACTAAGCCAGTTTTGGGCCATCTGGGATTGTTTTGATGGGTTTTTGGGAGTTTTTGTTTTTTTTTTTCAATGTTAGGGTTATTTTGGTAATTTTGTCATTTTTTTATTCTCGGTTCGGCTTGGGTTAGGTTTAGGTTATATATTTGCATTTTTCTTGGCAATTAGATAGCTCGTTGAATTTGATAATTTCTGACTTTTATCATTAAACAGAAAAGTAGATAGTTTTCGTAAAATTTCCAGCTTTTCTTTCTGTTTAGAAGTTTTTCGATAATGTTCTTGCATCAGTTGGTATCAAAGCACTAGGTTGCCTTCACCAATGGATGAACAGAATTATGCTGGTGGTCATGGACGGCATTGTGCTGGAAGGGGACGCGGAGTTGTTTCTGAGGAAGACGAACAACCTCATTAACGAGATCTGCAGAACATAAAAAATGAAAACATAGAGCAAAGAAGACAGATCTAGGACTTGAAATTGCAATTGGTAGAGGCTAGGTTGGGCGTTCAGTCTGAGGCAGGGGCGGAATCAGAGTTTGTGTTCGAAGATAAGAGGGAAGACATCAATCTATTGGGGGGTTTTGAACCAGGGGTGTACTCAAGCAGAACAACCTGGCAGACAATCTTCTTTTAAGAACTTCGGTATGAAAATCGAGATTTTTGATTTTGAGGGTAGGGCAATCTTGAAACAGTTGAGGTTCATAGGTCAAGCTAGGTAGCAACTCTAGTTGGCATCCAGCCAGACTGCAGCGGTAGGCAGAGTCCCAATAGGAGCACCAAACCCTAGAAGACAGCAGGGTGATGACGAGCAACCAAGACGAGAAGACTATGCCAGCAAGGCTGAGCATAAGCATGGTGGCTGAATGTGCAGGCAGGTGTGGCTGGTGGAGAAAGCAAACTATGCACCCAGTTGCACTTCTCGAGTGAGCAGCAGATTTGTGAGGAAAGTAGACTACATCCAATGCTGTTCCAATTCAGCAGCTTTCACAACACAAGCAGATAGGAGAACCAGCAGCACAACAATGACGACTAGCACTGAGACAACCTTGCTGTAGACCGAGCAGTAGCGACCGGTGACTGGCGATGATGGTTGCTGAAGGCTGATCTGGTCAAAGGTTGATGGCAGCTAGGGTTTCAACATGAAGAAGAAGACCCTAATTAGGGTTTTTTCCCTTTATTTATAGAAAGGGCCTCATAGTTTGGGTCCTTAAGTTTTTTTATTAGCCCAATTGGGAGGTAATTTCTTTTTTAATTAGAGTTCTTTTGGGCCTTTAGCACTAGTAGAAACGAAGCTGGTGAGGAAGAGTCAGATTCAAGGGCGAATCTTTTCCTAACTGGGGAGGATGATGCAAGTGGCTCGAACTCGGAATGGGCCTAAATTTGGTTGGGTGATTGGAAACGGCCCAACGGTTAATACCCATTGTTTTGCCATGGACTGAGCTAGTTTTGGATCATCTGGGAATGTTTTGATGAGTTTTTTCTTTTTATGTTAGGGGTATTTTAGTGATTTTGTCATTTTTTATTTCCGATTTAGATTAGGGTTAGGTTTAGGTTATATATTTGCGTTTTTCATGGAGATTAGACAACTTGTTGAATTTGATAATTTCCTACTTTTGTCGTTAAACAGAAAAGTAGATAGTTGTCATAAATTTGCAGCTTTTCTTTCTGTTTAGTTGTTTTTCGATATTGTTCTTGCATCATTAGGAGTCCTGCACAATTAGTCGTGACATGGAAGATGTGTGAGATTGGATCCCACCAGCCCCGATCGAAGGTCGTGATCTAGCAAGACCTCTCTCGAGCTCATTTAGGAGTCGGCTGCAGTAGGTCCCTAAGCACCTGTCCTTGTCGACTTCGGGAGTCTAACCTTTAGGTATTTGAGGGTTGGGACCTTTAGTCCATTTGGGTTGACTTCTATCTGGGTCATGCTCGTTTAAGTTGACTTGTCCGGGTCGTGCCCGTTTCTCTCATTATTACCTCCATTTAGGTCCAACAAACTCAGAAGTTGTGATGCCTAAATTACCATCTTAAAGTCGTGACCCTTCAGGGGTCGTGCCGTTCTTCTGTGCAACGGCTCTTTTTGGAAGAGACTTGCCTCTTCGATTTTGGAAAGCTGAGCCGTCTAGTTTTGGAAGGTTGCCCCATTTAGTTTTGGAAAGTTGTCCGTTTAGTTTTGGAAGGTTGTCACTTTTAGTTTTGGAAAGTCTCTCATTCACTTTTGGAAAGTCACCCTGTTTTCTTGCATATCGGCTCCTATCCAGCGGCCCAAGGGACTTCTTATCTTATATAAACTAGGATTCTTTTGAAGATTTAAGATTTACCTAAACTTTTTCATAGCTTGCAAGAACTAGACTTCACTAAACCTTTTTGCTCTCCTTTTGAGCTTTTTCACTTCTTTTGCTCCAGCGAACCAATAGTTCGGGACTAATTGCCTCTTCACCTTCAAGGAATTTACCTAGTGAGTTCCCTTTTTTATCTTTTGAAATTTTTTTTATCTCTTCCTCAAATATGAGATGTCTTCTATGTCACCCGCCATGTCTTCTACCTCTAATAGCCCTTCTCTGCACTCGGGAGAGGTTGCCCCTTTTTCCTCTTCCGTCGACTTGGAGAATGGATTTTTCTACTCTCCTCTAGTTTCTGTCAAAGCTCCCCCCATCAAGAGCAGTGTCTATGAGCTTTTTGAGGTAGAAGCTTACTCCATGCCGTCTTCCGTGGACTTCCCTGACATTTTTGAAATTAGTGGGGAGAGGTGACTGGAGAAAGGCAATATTGCATCTTTGTGAAAGGTGAACGCCCTTATAGCAAACGTAATAGACTCTTAGTCCTTTTTGTTTCTAGCCTCAGGGGAGGTATTCTTCTACCTTTCCTGCATGCCCTTTTCATAGACATTGCCTATTTCTAGGGTTTTTGCCTTGCTCTACTTGTCCCCAATTCCCTCCGGCTTTTGGTCGCTTCCATCGTTTTAGGGTTCCAGTTTCTTGGGAGCTCTTTAGAAGTTTCTTTAGGTTGGGCTTCTCTTCAACCGCCAAGGGTGCCTCCAGAGGTATCTTCAATTTAACCCCTGGTATAAACTAGTTGGTCCTTTCCAATCCTCAACAGAGGAGTCGAAAAACTTTTTCTTCTTTGCCCGTCTTCCAAACGACCTAATCCTGTTGGGGCCTTATCCAGACTGGAATTTGAACTGCTCCTTTTTCAATGAGTTCCTCGACTTGTCCAGTGAGCAACTAAAACATAGGGCCACCCCGATTGACTTAGCAAATTCTACGAATGTCAAGGTCGGGGTGTGCCTTCCCTATCTAGCTTGAAATTTTTCTTCGACCAGCCAGACTAGAGAGCCGAGGAGAGCTCGACCTGCCCTCGGTCAGGAGGGCTGTGGGGATTCCCCCTTCTAGTAGGGAGTTTTCTTGAAATTGATTAATTTTTTCTGTCGTTGCTGATTAGTTGTTGTGTACTAACAGTTTTCCTTTCTCTCTTTTTTGTCTTGATAGTAATGAGGACTACTTCTTGGCTGTTGAAGTCTACTCCTCCTAGGATCACTGTTGGAGGAGCTAGTGGCACCTCTCCCGCCATTACTGTAGCTACTTTGGTCAGTATCCCAATTTCTTAATGTCTAGGAAAGAAGGTCTCAATGGCTGAGAGGACTCAGACGGCGTTGAAATGGGATGCCGAGGTCTCTGCGTTGAGGGCCTCTAATAGACATACTAAGATTTCCATTTCTTTTATCACCCCTTCTTCTCAATCAACAAGTAAGACTCTCCCGAGCTCCGCTAGGAAAGGGAAGGCTCCAGCAACGTTGAGGTCCAAGCTGGAATTCCAGGGCTGGCCACTGAAGAGGTCGTTGCTACTTTGAAAAGGTGGGGGGGTGCCTCAATGGTGACCCACTCTGCTGAAGGGACCGCAAACTGGGTCCCAGACCTCGTCATGGAGTCCTCTGACTCCCTATTTCAATGTCCACATTCCCAATTATTCCTGATGCAGTGTGCACTAGTTGATAGGGAAATGTGCTGGCAGCTGACCAACGACGAGCTTGACAAGTTCACTGCCTCCCTTCATACTAGCGTAAGTTTGCTTGACCTTCTGTAATTTTGCAATTGGTTCTGTTTCAGTTAGACCTTGATACTTACCTCCATTTCCTAAGGAGACTGGCTGAGAAGGCAAAAAAGACAAAGAGTTTTCCTCTGTTATCTCTGAATTTCAAGATGCTAACGCTCGCAAAAAAAATTAAAATGCTGAGCTTGTGGCCTCTGCTGATCCGGCCAAAGCTTCCTAAAGCAAAATGTTCAACCTTCTGCAAGAGTGCGAGAAGGAAATTGAAGGAGCCAGAGCTGATAGTCAGGCAATGTCTGCTGCTTTATTGGAAGTTGACAAGAAAAATAAGCAACCACTCGAGCTTGACAAGTAGCAAAGGGAGCATATTTTGGAGCTCGAGGCCAGGTTGAGCGACCTCCAGAGTGTTTGCGATGAGGACGACAACCTCTCCCTGAAAAAGCTTGAGGGCACGCTTTGTTGCCGGAGCACTATTCCCGAGGCAAGGGTCTGAGCTCAGAATGGGCTTTTAAATTTGACTGGGTGACTCGGGACTACCAAACGGGCAAGATACTCAGATATGCTGTGATGTAAGGACTTTTTCGCCCATCGAAGTTCGTCATGATGGACTAACGCAGTTGGAAACAGAATCTGAAAATTCGTTCTTGTTCAGAAACTTGCAACGCAAGAAACGAAAAAAAAAAAAAAAAAAAAGGAACCTGATTCAATTTTCCTTCTAATCAAATTTCAATGCAAGTAGTTAGAAGACTAAAATTAAAATCAAGCGAAAAACGATTTTTTGAAGTAGTCGAAAATTGAAAAGTCGAACAGAGGCAACTTTAATTCATAAAAAACTATCGAAAAACAACCAGATGAAAATAATTCTTCATGCCAAAAACAAAGCCTAACCCTAATCGGAAACGAACAGGAAAGAAATTGCAAAAAGAAAACCCCTAGAAAACAGTAAATTATGAAAGTGTCACTAAAAACTATAAAACTACAACAATGCCACTGAAAACAGAAAACTATCCAAAACTCTATCGAAACGACTCCGGATGGCTGGAAATCACCTTGCAACAAGGCATAGCAGTGACTTTGGTTCGTTGGCCCATTGCTGGTCACCCAGTCAGATTTGAGCCCAATCCAAGCGTGTTTTAGTCGCCTCGGGAATTGTATCCGACATCAATTCTATTTTTAAAACAACTCACAACTTCTTCTTCAAATGTTCTGAACATCATGGAGCCGATTGTGTAATCGAAACTTGCTGAACCGACACCTTCCCCGCATCCGAACCACCTTGATCAGCAACCAGCTCTGCGTCAGGCTCCCCCTCCTGAATGGAGCTTGTCGTCAAGCTCAGATTATCTAAATGGAAAGCCGAGGGATGCTAAACATTAAAAACATTAGAGGTGCTAAACTCGACTAGGTAAGCATTGACGCCAAGTTTCTCCAAGT
Organism: Parsonsia alboflavescens; assembly: GCA_028571225.1. Taxonomy (NCBI): domain Eukaryota; kingdom Viridiplantae; phylum Streptophyta; class Magnoliopsida; order Gentianales; family Apocynaceae; genus Parsonsia; species Parsonsia alboflavescens. The sequence continues at coordinate 8,273 of JAOXNR010007688.1, forward strand.
TTCACTAGCAGGATATCGTTCCTTGGACAGAGTAACCCAAACCAGATCACCTACCTCAAACTGGACATCTCACTTTGACTGATCCGCATGCAACTTGTCCTGAGCATAAGCTTCCACCAAGTTTGCTTTGACAGTTGCATGAATGGACTGTAGATCAACCAAACGATCCTCCACCTTTCTTGGAGCCGAACCATGATCGGGAATAGCAAGGTCGAGAGGACTTCTCGGATTTCGCCCCAAAACAATTTGAAAAAGGGTAAACTTGGTGGACCTGTTCATAGAGCAATTGATTTCAAACTCAATCTTCGCAAGTATAGAATCCCAAGTCCCAAAAGATTTGACCTGCGCCCGCAACATGTTCCCAAGGTACTATTCACCACTTCCGTCTGGCTATCTGTCGTGGATGGAATGGATTGCTAAACTTCAGAGTAGTCTCCATGTGCTTCCAAAGCTCTAGCCAAAAATGGCTCATGAACTTCGTATCCTGATCAGACAGGATACTCCATGGCAATCCAAATCGTCGCACTACATCCCCAAAGTACAAGTCGGCCATTTGCTTGCATCTACAGAATTCCTGCAAGCAATGAAGATAGCCATCTTGCTAAACCTATGCTGTCAAACCCCTTCAGCTTTCGCGGCAAACCCGATTCAAAATCCATTGACACATCTGTCCATGGCTCATCCGGAATGGGTAAAGGTATATAAAGACCCTGAATAGTGCCCCCTCCTTTCGACACTTGACAAACTCGACATCACTTAACGTAATCCTGGGCACTCTTATCTATTCCCGGCCAATAAAATTTCTCCTTGATCAAGCTAGCTGTCTTGTCCTTGCCAAAATGTCCTTGCAAGTGCAATTCCTGAACGATCAACAATCTCAACTATGTGTCAGGAATACATATACAGTTACCTGGGAAAAGATACCCATCATGAAGCACATAATCAAACCCTTCACAATAGGACTGAAATCTACATCATCCCGTAGCAACTCTCTCAATCCCTCAAATCCCAAGGTGGTAACCCACATCATGTTAAGCAACGACCGTGGCCTACTCAAAGGGTCAGCCACCTTATTCGCGATGCCTGACTTATGCTTCAAGGTGAATGTGAACTCCTGAAGCGCAGACACCCACTTGGCATGCCTATCACTAAGTCGATGCTGCCCCTGAAGAAACTTCAATGCCTGGTGGTCCGAATACAACACAAACTCCAGCTGTATCAAATAATGCCGCCAATGTTGAAGAGCTCGGACTATGGCATAGAACCCGACATCATAAGTTGAGTAAATCAACTTCGGCCCTCCAAGTTTTTCTCCGAAATAGGCTACTGGCCATCCCTCTTGGCTCAGAACTGCTCCTATTCCCACCTTCGAAGCATCACAATCCACTTCGAATACCTTATCGAAATTTGGTAGGGCAAGTACTGGGGCACTCGTCACCATTTCCTTTATCACATCAAATGCCTCTTGAGTAGCGTCTGTCCATTCAAACACCTTGGCGTTGTAAAGAACAGTCAGGGGTGCAATCAACGCACTGACGTCCCTGATAAACCGCCGATAGAAACTTGCTAATCCATGAAAAGATCGAACCTCTATTGCACTCTTTGGTATTGGCCAGTCACGGATTGTCTGAATCTTAGCATCACCAGGCTGAATCCCACTTGCTGAAACCACATACCCTAAAAATACAATCTTGTCAACCATCCAACTGCATTTCTTCCAATAGGCAAACAAACTGTGATCTCGGAATGTAGCCAAAACTAACCGTAGGTGCTGCGAATGTTCTTTCGTCGCCCGACTATACACAAGTATGTCAAAGTAAACTACCACAAAGTCATTGAGGAGAGGTCGCAGTACCTGATTCATGACCATCATGAAGGTGCTGGGCGCATTCGGGAGACCGAAAGGCATGACCAGCCACTCGAAGAGCCCATCCTTCATCTTGAAAGCCGTCATCCATTCGTCTCCAGGTTTGATTTGGAGTTGATGCTAGCCACTTTTCAAGTCTATCTTTGGAAAGATAGTCGCTCCACTGAGCTGGTCCAATATGTCATCTAATCGTGGAATCGGAAACCGATACTTGATCGTAACACGATTGATGGCACGGCTGTCCACGCACATCCTCCATGTGCCATCCTTCTTTGGTACCAACAAAGCAGGCACCGCATAGGGACTGATGCTCTCTCAGATAAATCCTCTATCAAGTAACTCCGTAACTTGTCGCTTCAACTCCTCATGTTTCTATGGGGAAATTCTGTAATGCGCCTTGTACGAGAGGATAGAGCCTGGCATTAGATCTATCTGATGCTGGATATCTCTCAATGGAGGTAACCTAATCGGTAACTCATCCAACAACAAGCCTGCAAATTCAGTCAACAACTCTTGAACTTGTTTTGGAATCTCCAACTCGGCCTCACTGCTGTCCGATGTTAGCAAGTCAGTCACAACTAAAGCAAAGCAAAGCTCGGATTCAGTTACCTCTTCTTCAAATTCTTTCTGCGACAGGCAAATAATTGTCTTCTTACTATCAACCATTCCTTCTCGCATAGGCTGAAGTAGCACTTTCTTTGGCCCTCGATTGATGGTATAACAGTGCGTGTGCCCATCATAGGTCACATGATTGTCGTATTGCCATGGTATGCCGAGTAGCAAAAGAGAGGCATCCATCGGACAGTAGATAGTGCTACAATACTGAGGTCCAAAAGAAAATTCCACCTAGCACCACTCTGAAACCTTGACCTCGGTATCATTATTTAACCACCCCAACCGGTAAGGCATTGGATGAGGTTCTGTCTTCAACGGAATCTTCTACACTGCCGTTTGTGAGATTACATTCTCACAGCTTCCTGTATCAATAATCACACAGCATACCTTCCTTTTAATTGTGCATCAGGCTATGAAGATGTTTCATCGACTTTGGGTGCTAAACAAATCCTCCTCAAAACCAAACTATCTCCCCGGATATCCATAGGTGCGACATAACACGTATCCTCCTCTTCATACACATGATCACCAACATACTCTTCAGAATCTTCTTCGGTGCCCTCCTGAATTAGTAACTGCGACTTTATCCTCGGACACTCATTCGCATAGTGCCCTTGCTGCTGACATCTGTGGCACTTCACATTAGCTGTATTACTAGTGGAAGACTTATTCGGAACATTACCTGACCCATGGCCGAGTTGTACGCTACCTTTTCCGAACTGATTTTGGGCTGAAGAGCTACCCACTCATGTTGTCGAAGAGCAACTTGCCATAGGAACACGGGGAGGAGGAAAGCCTCGTCCCAATCCAACACTTCTGCGGCTAGCCCTCGCTAGCCTCTTCTCCACAACTTGTTCCTTTGTCTGCCCGGCTGTGATAGTGTTAAAGGTATGGACTTGTAAAGCATCCCGAATAATAGGTCGTAGCCCATGGAAATATCAAGCTACGAGCTGTTCCTGAGTTTCGCGCAATTCGTTCCTCGCCACCATCCGGTAAAACTCAAGTGTGTATTCTTTGATGCTCCGAGAACCCTTCGTCAAGCTCTGAAGATTCTGGAACATAGTCTGCTGGTAATTGAAGGGCAGAAACTTCTTGCGCATCTCTCTCTTGAACTCCCTTCAATCGTCCAAAACTGGAAGGCCATCTAGGTATCTGTAATATCTGAAAGATTGCCACCATGAGGTAGCCCTGTCCTTGAACCTCATCTCCACCAAAGATACTTCATTTTCTGTCGGAACCTCCTTCAACGAAAAAAGTTCATCCACGGAGCTCATCCACTCTAAGAACGCTTCAGGCACCAACCCTCCTAAGAATTCTGGAACCTCCATCTTAACCCTTAGATCGCAACGAGGGACGACGGGTTCACGTTCATCGTCTCTAGATCCCCTCGGTCGAACCCTAGGTTGTTCACGCGGTGGCCTCTCGAAATCGTCCACAACCTCTTCGTCCACCCTTTGGCTCAAACCTTCAGGTTCGAGTTGTTCTGGTTGTCGGCAAGTTGGTTGTCGGCCAGTCGCCAGTCCCTCTCTAGCCGTATCTCCCTTTGCAACTCTTCCTTGTCCCGCGTAGACTCTTTGCATTGCTTTGATTAACGCAACAATGTTCTGTTCGAGATTACCTCCTGCCATGGAGTAGAACTGACAGATTTGGACAGATCTCGGCTCTGATACCAACTGACGTAGTCGGAAACAGAATCTGAAAATTCGTTCTTGTTCAGAAACTTGCAAAACAAGAAACAAAAAAAAAAAAAAAACCTGATTCAATTTTCCTTCTAATCAAACTTCAACGCAAGTAGTTAGAAGACGAAAATTAAAATCAAGCGAAAAACGATTTTTTGAAGTAGTCGAAAATCGAATAGCCAAAAAGATGCAACTTCAATTCATCAAAAATTGTCCAAAACTCCATCGAAACTGTCGAAAACAACCAGCCGAAAATGGTAAATTACGAAACTGTCACTAAAACCTGTAAAACTGTGACAATGCCATTGAAAAAAGAAAATTGTACAACTCTCCATCGAAACGACTCTGGATGGCTGAAAAATGCCTTGCATCATAGCTGTGACTTTGGTTCGTTGGGCCATTCCGAGTCACCTAGTCAGATTTGAGCCCAATCCAAGCTTGTTTCAGTCGCCTCGGGAATCATGCCCGGCATCAATTCGGTGTTTAAAACAGCTCACGACTTCTTCATAAAATGTTTTTAACGTCATGGCGCTGATTGAGGAACCGAAACTTGCTAAACAGACACCTGCCCCGCATCCGAACCACCTTGATCAACATCCAGCTCTGTGTCATGGACTTTCTGGCATTTTTATGTTTTTAGAGGTAGTTTCATAATTTTGTTGTTTTAATTTCCAATTAGTTTTAGGTGATAAATATTTCACTTGTCTTAGTTTGTGACAACTTGTTGATTATTCATAATTTTTGACTTCGGTTGTTTTTCCATAGCACCAAAGAGTTTCCACAATTTCCATCTTTTCTCTTATTTAGTCATTCTTTTCGATATTGTTCTTGCATTAGTTGGTATCACAGCACAGGTTGCATGAATCAATGGCTGAGCAGATTCTTGCTGGTGGTAGCGGACGATGTCGTGCTGGAAGGGGATGTGGAGTTGTTCTTGAGGGAGGCAAACAACCTCGTCAATGAAATTTGTAGAAGATCGTAAATGAAAAGGTAGAGCAAAGAAGGCGGATCAAGGACTTGGAGAGGCAACTGGCAGATGATAGGTTTGGGCGTTCAGTCTGAGGCTGTGGTGGAATCAGACATTGAGTCCGATGATGAGGAGGAAGACGTCAATCCATTTGGGTCATGCTGGAAAGGGAGGATCTAGGATTTGAGGTGGCAACTGGCAGAGGATAGGTTTGGGCATTCAGTCCGAGGAGATTGAGTCCAAAGATAAGGAGGAAGACGTTAATCTGTTTAGGGTTTTGAACCAGAGGCATAATTGACAAAAATGACCTGGTAGACAATCTTCTTTCTTGAACTTTGATCTGAAAATTGAGATTCCCTATTTTGAGGGTAAGGAAATCTTGAAACAGCTGAGGTTTATCGGTTGAGAAATGTAGCAGAGTAACATTATGCAGGCCTAACTCTAGAAGACAACGAGGTGACAGCAAGCAACCAGGACGAGAAGACTGCACTGGCGAAGGCCTAATGTGCAGGCAAGTGTGGCTAGCGGATCGAGCAAACTATGCCTCCAATTGCACTTCTCGAGCGAGCAGTGGATCTGTGAGGAAAGCAGGCTCCTTCCTGTGCTATTCCAGTCCAGCAGCTTGCGTAGCAGTAGCAGATCGAATAAACAGTAGCACAACGATGGCGACCAGCACTAAGACAACCTTGTTGTAGACCGAGCAGTAGCAATCGGTGACTAGCGGTGATGATTGATGAAGTCAGATCTGAACAAAGGTCAATGGCAGCTAGGGTTTCAGCATGAAGAAGACGACCTATTTAGGGTTTTTTCCTTTATTTGCAAAAAGGGCCTCACAGTTTTTAAATTCCTAGTTTTGCCATTTTCTCAAATTTGGCTGGGTGATTGGAAACGGCCCAACGGTCAAGACCCACTGTTTTTCCATTTACTAAGGTAGTTTTGGGCCATCCAGGATTATTTTGATGGATTTTTTGTTCTTTTTTTTTTTTTAATGTTAGGATTATTTTTGTAAGTTTGTCATTTTTTTTATTTCCTATTCAGATTAGGGTTAGGTTTAGGTTATGTATTCGCATTTTTCTTGGAGATTAGACAACTCTCCGACTTTCATCGTTAAATAGAAAACTAGATAATTTTAATTAAATTTCTAGCTTTTCATTCTGTTTAGTTGTTTTTCAATATTGTTCTTCCGTCAATCGGAGTCACGAACAATTAGTCGTGACATGGAAGATGTGTGAGACGGATTGGAGCCCACCAGACCATGTCGAAGGTCGTGGTCTAGTAAAACCTCTCTCGAGCTCATTTACGAGGTCTAGGACCTGGGAGGGCGGCTGCAACAGGTTGCTGCCCACTTGTCCTTGTTGACTTTGTGAGTCTGACCATCAGGTATTTGAGGGTTAGGGCCTTAAGTCCATCTGGATTGACTTCTGTCTAGGTCATGCCCGTTTAAGTTGACTTGTCCGAATCATGCCCATTTCTCCCATTATTACCCCCATTTAGGCCCAGTAGGCTCCAAGGTCGTGATGCCTAAATTACCATCTTAAAGTCGTGCCCCTTGAGGGGTCATGCTGTTCTTCTCTAAGACAGCTCTTTTTCGGAAGAAACGTGCCTCTTCGGTTTGGGAAAGTTAAGCAATCTAGTTTTGGAAGCTTGCCCCATTTAGTTTTGGAAAGCCACCTATTCAGTTTTGGAAGGTTACCACTTTTAGTTTTGGAAAGTCACGCCGCTTTCTAGCGTAACGGCTCTGATCCAGCAACCCAAGTTGACCGCCCTAACAACACATGTAACAGACGCATACTCCTTTTTGTTTCCAGCCTCATTGAATTTATTCTTCTACCTTTCCGACACCCTATTTTCTTAGACATCCATTATTTCTACGGCTTTCACCTCGCTCTACTCGTCCCCAATTCCATTCGGCTCATGGTCGCTTTCATAGCGACCTGCCATCATTTCAGGGTTCCAGTTTGTTTAGAGCTCTTTAGAAGTTTCTTTAGGTTGGGCATCTCTTCAATTTAATCCCTGATATAAACTAGTTGGTAATTCCAATCCTCAGCAGAGGAGTGGAAAAACTTTTTTTTCTTTGCCTGTCTTCCAAACAACCTAATCCTGTCGGAGCCATATTTGGACTAGAATTTTACCTGTTCCTTCTTCAATGAGTTCCCTGACTTGTCAAGTGAGCCACTAAAACATAGGGCCACCCTGATTGACTTAGCTAATTCTGGGAGTGTCAAGGTTGGGTGTGCCTTCCCTATCTAGCTTGAAATTTTTCTTTGCCCTGCTGGATTCCCTAGTTCAGCAGAGCTCAACCTCCCCTCGGTCAGGAGGGCAATGGGGATTCCCCTTTCTGGTAGGGAGTTTTTTAAAATAATTTATAAATTTTTTCTGTCTTTATTGATTTGTTGTTGTGTACTAACAGTTTTTCTTTCTATCTTTTTTGTCTTGATAGTAATGAGGACTACTTTTGGGCTGTTGAAGTCTACTGCTCCCAAGACCTCTAGTGGCACTTTTGCCCCCAGTATTGTCGTTACTTTGGTCATGATCCCGATTTCTCAACCTTGGGGAAAGAAGGTCTCGATGACCAAGAGGACTCAGACGGCGTTGAAACGGGATGCCGTGGTCTCTGCGTTGACAGACCTACTAAGATTTCTATTTCATCTTTCTTCCCTTTTTCTCAATCAACAAATAGGACTCTCCTAAGCTCCTCTAGGAATTGGAAAGCTATAGCTACCTCGAGGTCTAAGCTAGAATTCCAGCGCTACGCCACTCAAGAGGTCGTTGCTACTTTGAAAAGGTTGGGGGATGCCTCAGTGGCCACCCACTTTGCTGAAGGGACCGCGAGGTGGGTCCCTGACCGTGTCATGGAGTCCTCTAACTCCCTATTTCACTGCCCACATTCCTAATCATTCCTAATGGAGTGTGGACCCTCAGGTGACCCGAAAATATGCTAGTAGCTAACCAACAACGAGCTTGGCAAGTTCACTACCTCCCGTCATATTACCGTAAGTCTCCTTGACCTACTTTAATTTTCCAATTGGTTCTGTTTCAGTTAGACCTTCATTTCCTAATTAGACTTCCTGAGAAGGCTAAAAAAGACCAAGAGTTTGCCTCTCTGATCTCTGAATTTCAATATGCCAAAGCTCACTTGGAGAAGGAAAACGCTAAGCTTGCAGCCACTACTGACCAAGCCAAAGCTTGATCCAACAAAATGTTGAACCTCCTTCAGGAGTGCAAGAAGGAAATTGAAGGAGCCAAAGCTGAAAGTCAGGCAATGTCTGTTGCTCTAGGGAAAGCTGACAGTAAAAATAAGCAACTGCTCAAGCTTGACAAGTAGCAGAGGGAGCATATTTTGGAGCTTGAGGCCGGGTTGGGGGACCTCCAGAGTCTTTATGATGAGGACAGTAACCTCTCCTTGAAAGAGCTTGTGGGTAGCCCTTGATGCTGGGGCTCTATAATCGAGGCATTGGTCCGAGCTCGAAATGAGCTCAATTTGACTGGGCGACTCGGAATGGCCCAATGAGCAAGACTCACTGTTTTGTTGTGATGCAAGGCCTTTTTTTGGCCATCCGAGGTCATTTTTATGGACTTTCGGAAGTTTTTATGTTTTTAAGGGTATTTTTGTAATTTTTTTTTTATTTTTAGAGGTATTTAAGTAATTTTGTTATTTTAATTTCCGATTAGGTTTAGGTTTCATTTGTCTTAGTTTTTGATAGCTTTTGGATTATTGATAATTTTTTATTTTGGTCGTTATTCCCGAAACCAGAGAGTTTTCATAAATTTTCATCTTTTCCTTTGTTTATTCATTTTCTTTTTGTATTGTTCTTGCATCAGTTGGTATGAGAGCACAGCTTGCTTGAATCAATAGCTGAATAGATTCGTGTTGGTGGTCGTGGACGACATCGTGCTACAAGGGGACATGGAGTCCTTCCTGACCAAGACGAGCAACCTCGTCAACGAGACTTGTAGGAAATCAAAAGCATAAAAGCAGAACAAAGAAGGCGGATCCAAGACTTGGGGTGGCAACTGGCGGAGGGAAGGTTTGAAACATGATCATTGATAGCGAACTTGGAGTTGGCAAGTTCTAAGTTTGAGATTACTAATGTGGTTTAATTGCAGTAATATTAGACGTATGAAGATGTTTATTCAGTGACCCTAAGGGTCGAAGGGCAGCTTAGATGGATGAGCAGCGGTTTAGGATCTAGGGTTACGAATAGACTTTAGGACAACCCTAGCGGACAATCCTTTTTAGCTGTAGCTGTGAGTAGAGGAGACAAGGGTAAGTCAATAGTCAAGAATGAATAGCACAACAGAACTGGCAAAGAGGCGGTAGTGGCGGCAGCCAAACACCGTTTTAAATGTCAGGGTATTGGACACTTTGTGGTAGACTGCCCAAACAGGCAATTCGTGACACTTAATGAGGAGGTCCCTGAGCCAGTGTTTGATGAGCATAAAGAAGATAATGATGATGCATAGAATGAGGAGGATATTATGTATGCTGATTTAGGAGAGTCACTAGTGATTAGGTGAGTGCTCAGTCTAGCTGCAGCAGGAGATGAGTCATGGTTGCGGCATAACATCTTTCATACCTGATGTACCGCCGGAGGGAAGGTTTGCAACATGATCATTGACGACAGTAATTGCGAGAATGTGGTTCCCATGACGATCGTAGAAAAATTGGGTTTGGAAACAATTGAACACCCGAAGCCCTACAAATTGTCGTGGTTGAAGAAGGGCAATGAGGTAAAAGTTAACAAATGGTGCCTAGTTCAGTTTTTGATTGGAAAAAAAATACACAAACAAGGTTTGGTGAGATGTTGTTCCTATGGATGCTTGTCACATTCTGTTAGGGAGGCTGTGGTAGTATGAAAGGAGGGCAACACATGATGGATTTCGAAACACATTGGGTCCTCCGGATTTAAGGAAGGAGGCATCAAGGAATTTGCTGTCCAAAGAGGAATTTCGTGAGATGACGAGGAGGGCGACTAAAAATTTTGCGTTGGTTGTTCTGCAACAAAATTTTGATCAGTCTGAGCTTCCTGAGCAAATTACTCCATCACCTTATAATAGTCAGTTTAGTTTGGGTGTTGAGGAATGTGCCAGATAGATCAAGGAGCTACATTCTCCAGATTATGCATACATTAAACAGTAGAATTTACAGTCTAAGTAGTGGGTTGGTAAACTTCAGAGGAAGGTTGTGTTTAAGGAAGGCAGTCTCGTTTGGATTCGGTTGAGAAAAGAAAGATTTCTGGCAAGCAGATTTGAAAAATTGCAGCAGTGTGGATGGGCCATTCAAGGTGTTGGAGCGGATTAATGACAATGCCTACAAGATTGGCTTGCCAGGCAACTACAATGTGTCAGGTACTTTCAATATTGCTTTCTTGTCACCTTACCGGTCTGAGGACAAGGAAGATTTAATAGTTAATGCAGTTGGTGAGGACGAATCTTTTCCAAGCCAGGGACAATGATGCCGCAGCATTATTCCCAAGGTACTAGTTCAAGCTTGGAATGGGCTCAAATTTGACTGGGTGACTTGGAATAACCCAACGAGCAAGACTCACTATTATGCTATGATGCAAGGCCTTTTTCGACCATCCGGGGTCATCTTGATAGACTTTCGGGCATTTTTATGTTTTTAGGGGTATTTTCATAATTTTGCTATTTTTAGGGGTATTTTCATAATTTGTTGTTTTAATTTCCGATTAGGTTTAGGTTTCATTTTAGGTTATAAATATTTCATTTGTCTTAGTCTTCGATAGCTTTTTGATCATTGATAATTTTCGACTTTGATCGTTTTTCCCGAAACCAGAGAGTTTTCACAAATTTCCAGCATTTTTTCTATTTAGTCATTCTTTTCAATATTGTTCTTGCATCACCCCTGCTTTCCAGGATTATGTTGAATCCCTGTTGAGACCACAAATGATAGGTCTGTATGTGCAGGCCATGGACAAGCTCGAAGAGCTCAACCCGGGAATGAAGACTGACCTTAAGTTTGACAGTCAGCTTTACCATCCCGAGTTGGTCTCTTCTCCGCCGTGGGAGCAAGAGAACTTGACCATGTCTTCGTAGGAGGTGGTCGCGGCTGTAGAGGTCCTGACCAAGCTGATGAAGGCCCTTCTAGGAAGGGGGAAAAGCTCATGGAAGCAGTTGCCGAGGTTGAGGTCATGGAACGGGAGGTCTTGGATGTTCCCCCAAGGCCTATGTTCTTCCTGAAGGTATGACTATATCTAGCCGTGGGGACTTGATTACTCAGTACTTTTCTCATCTCCTACATACTTATCTTTGAGAAGGCACTCGACCTTTTTAGCGTTATTTATTTTTCTCTAGGTAGACTCCCATTTGCCATATTGCTGATCTTTTTGCAGGTCCCTCAAATGCTGTCGGGACAAAATCAACCGCAGAAGAGAAGGCCCCACCGAGCTTACTTAAAGTTCCCCACGATGATAAGGATGACACAAGCCAGTTATCCATCGTAATCGAAGCAGGTAGTTGAAGACTCTAAGAGGTGGTGAAGAAGAAGAAGACTTCATTTTCCTAATACAATAGGATTTTAATAGTCTTTCTTCTTTGCTACTTTTAATGTTCAACCCTTTACATTTTTGCATTGTATTGAACATCTTCCTCAAAGGTCTATTTGTATCAACTTGAATTTGTCCCTAAGAAAATTGTTTTTGCTTTAATACTTTGTGCATAACTTTTAAAACTCAAGACATATAATACGAAGTAAGGTCTCAATAAGCTTTGAAAAATAAAAACTTGTCTTTTATTCACGCCTTGCTTAAACTATGTGGAAGAAGTCACTGAGGTCATTTCACTATTTTGGGAGGTTCTTTCAAATAGTTTTTTGAACTTTATAACATCTAAGCGAGGTATGAGAAGTTTTTCAGAAGCTTTAGGTATAGAATTTCATTAGATGGCAAATGTTAAAAGGTCTCAGTAGTTGTCTTCCCTCGAGATCAGTGAGCTTATAACTCCCTCCTTTGTGAACTTCTTGAATTATATAAGGTTCTTCCCAGCTTTCTTGTAGCTTGGTTAGTTGTCCCTGTTTCCAACATTTGACCTTTTGAGGATCGTTTCTCCAACTGTGAAATGCTTTTCGTTCACTCTTTTGTTGAAAAAATTTGTAACTTGCCTTTCGTATATTTTATCAGCCTCCATTTCTCTGTTTCTGGCTTCTTCAAAGAAGTCTAGGTCTGCCCTTCTCTCCCCCTCATTTAATACTAAATCCTATTCAGTCAGTCTTAAGGACTTCATTCTGACCTCAACTGGCATTATTGCCTCTGCACGAAAGCATAGGCTGAATGGTGTTTTTCTATTAGCATTTCTAGGTGTGGTTCTTTACGCCCATAAAATGCTTGGAATTTCAATTGGCCAGGAAGTTTTACGACCCTCCTTCTCATGCTCTATGAGCCTTTTCTTCAGCCCTTCTAGGATAGTTCTGTTTGTGACTTTGGCTAGTCTATTAGCTTGGGCATGAGCTACAGAGGTCAACCTTTGCTCAATGTTCAAATTTTTGCAAAAAGTTTTAAACGGGTTGCCAATAAATTATTGTCCATTGTCTGAAATTGTTCCTCAGGAGGGATTCCAAATCTGCACACAATGTTTCTCTATACAAAAGACTGGACTTTTGGAGATGAAATTATTGCGATTGGCTTAGCTTCAACCCATTTGGTGAAGAACTCTACAGCAACAATCAAGAATTGAACACCCGCCACTCCTTTCGGGAAGGGTACTAGAATGTCAATACCCCAGATATGAAAAGGTACTGATGCATTCATGTCAATACCCTAGATTGTTGGTGACACATGTGATTTGTTTCCATGCAGCTAACAGCTCGTGCATTTTTCTATAGTTTTCTCAATGTCTGAAACCATTGAAGACCAATAGTATTTGCTTCTATGTGTGATCCAAATATTCCACTATGTACCTCTTCAATGACATACTATCCTTCTCCCTTCCTTAAGCATTTCAGTAATGGTCATGTGTATGACCTTCTATATACCTCATCTTTCCTATCAGGACATAGCGAGGACCATCTTCGCACTTAGCGAGCTTGTTTGGGGTCTTGCGGAAGGTTGCCATCTTTGAGGAATTTGTAGATTGGATATCTCCAATCTGCCTGATCCTCTATAACCATGTTCTATTTTTGGTTTATGTTGGGAGAATGTAATTGTTCCACTAGTACCTCTGCTTTTCTTCCGGCTATCTCTCGGTTGACTTTAGATGGTGTATCTGCGTAAGTATTTTGCTCTCTGGGTATTTGCGTAATGAGAAAAAGCTCAAGTTTAGATGTGATATCCCTTACTCTTTCGAGATCTTTGATCATGTTGCCCTTTCTAGCTTCGTATTCTCCAGCAACTTGGCGAGCCATAACTTGTGAATCAGTTTTAACGAGCAATTTTTGCACTTTGAGAGCTCTTATAAGTCTTAGACCTGCTAAGAGAGCTTCATATTTGGATTCGATATTCGGGGTTGGGAAGTTGTAGTTCACAAAGTAAGGGATTCTCACTCCCTCAGGGCTGATAAGTATTATTCCTGCACCTAAATTTTCTTTTTCCGTGCAGTCATCCTTATATATGGTCCAGACATTATATTCACAAGTGCTTGTGAGCTCCATTGGAGCTCTCCTGCATTCTGTTGCAAAGTCTAAGAGAGCATGAGCTTTGATTCCTTTCCTTTGCTCAAATTTGTTTTTCCCAAGAATTCTTTCAGTTTGCCAATAGCAGGTTGACAATCTTTTGTCCATTGGACTTTTTATAGACATCATAGAGCTTTTTTATGACATCATAGAATTTTTCTCCTTTGTCTACCATTTTGCTAATAAGTGCCCCAATGCCGCCATCTTCCCCGTTAGACTTTGGACCTCTTTGATATTTCGAGGGGGTTCCATGTCTACCAGTGCTTTTATTTTGTCAGGGTTGACATTAATGCCTCGTTCCAATATTTTGAAGCCTAGGAATTTACTCACTAAAACTCTAAAGGTGCATTTTTTGATGTTGAGCTTCATGTGGGCAGCTTTCAGAGTCTAGAAAGTCTCTCTAATATATCCAATGAAGTCTCTAGAGGTCTTGGACATGATAAGAATATCATCCAAGTAGACCTCAATAGTCCTCCTGAGCTGGTTTTTGATAACTTTGTGCATAGCTCATTGGAATTCTACCTTTGCATTCTTCAAGCCAAACGGCATTTTGGTATAGCAGTAGGTCCCAACCTCTGAGAGGAATGAGGTCTTTTCCATGTCTACTATCGCCACTGGGATTTGGTGGTACCCCCTATATGCTTCTAAGAAGCACAACCACTGATATCCAGCTGGGATTTGATCAATGCTTGGGAGCGGGTAGGAGTCCTTTCGGCAGTATTTGTTTAGAGAGGTAAAATCCAAGCACATTCTCCACGTTCATTCTTTCTTTGGTAGAACCACTGGGTTGGCCAACCATTTTAGGTATACCACCTCTTTCAAGATTCCTAGACCAAGAAGAGTTTGGATTTCTCGAGCTATGACCTCGTTTCGTTCAAGGGCAAAGGTCCTCTTGTTTTGCTCTACTGGCTTGAGCCCGGCCTTGTGTTCCAAAATCTTTCGGTCCATCCCCTTGAAATGGCTAGGTTGCCAGGCAAAGACCTTCAGGTTTTCTTGAAGGGAGTCCATAAGCTTCCCTTTGTCTTTAGGAGGCAACAACTCTCCTATTTTTATAATTTTCTCAAGGAATTTCAGGGTTGAGGAACTCCTTTTCTCCTCTACTGGCTGCTTGAATTTTGAAATCATCATTTCCTTTTGGGAAGTTGATGTAGTCTTCTTGCTTGAGCCCTATCAAGCTCTCCCTTCCACAGTGAGCTATCTATCCCCTTTTAGAACAGTAGAGGCATCTCCAATTTGTATTTGCATGCCATAGTTCAACAAAGAAATTTCTGCTCTCAGGTCCAAAACTCCCCTCCTACCCAGGATTGCATTATAGGTTTCTTGGGCATCAACCACCATCCATTCCATGACGGTGGTGACCTCCTTGTCCTTCAGGCGGACTGTAGTTGTGACTCATAGAATTCCATTTGCATAGGTTGCACTGCCATTAAAACTGGTCAAGGCAGTGTCCGACCCGTCCAGCTCGCTCTATCTATCCGCATCTGATCAAATGCCTTCCAGTACAAGACGTTTACAACACTCCAGGTGTCTACAGGGCATCGTTCTTTTGCTCGATCTTCATTACCTCATCATTGAAACGATTGTAGTAACTTCTCTGCCGTCTCCAAACTTTTGCTTGATATTGAAGAGGTCGTTGATGTCTTTCTCACATCTCATGCAACTCTGATAGTTTTTCAAGAACAGCTCCCTCAACCATGTCAAGCTTGAGATACTTGCTTCTGGTACTCCTTTGAACCAAGATTGTTCTTTTTTGGTCAACGTGGAATGGAAAGCCTGACATTTGACATGGTCAGGGCATTCGAACAACTCCATATAGGACACATATTCATCTATGTGTGGGGCTTCAAACCATCCATCCGAGCAATCGGGATACTGTGGACAAAAGGTAAGGGCTTAGAAAGGTCCACACTGCTCTGCATCTCTTGGTCTCCATTTCTCTCCTGATTGGCTGGGGGAGTCACTCTCCTCAGTGTATTGGGGGCTACACCTTGAGCATCATTGCTTGTCCTTTAGATCAGGCTTTGTCGAAGGGGTTTCCTTTCTCCAAGAGTTGTTCTTAGCGAGCACCCTTGCTCTTTAGGACCAATATCACATCTCTGACCTTCTATAGGATAGGGTTTCCCTGTGGTCAGTGACTGGAGGGAACCTGCCCCCTTGAGACCTCTCCTGCTCATGACCTATTCTCTAACCATCCAAATCAGGCTGGGGGTCATACTATGCCTCTGAAGGTAAAGGCTGATCTAGCTATGCTTGTTCAGCCTGATTTCGAGGTGGCTGTGTTCCTCTTTTGGATGGTACTGGTGTGCGTCCTGTAGACATATCGTCTTGCCAGCCTGAGATTCACTCTAAAGCTGCCACCATTCGTTCCAGGAGGCCTGTTGGCACCAATATTTGACTCCTCCCAGATCTCTGTCGCTTTGGATTATTGTCATTGGCAGTTTGGTTAGGGTGCCTCTTTTTAGGCCTCTCATGCATAGGCGGAGGTTCACTTGGGCCCTCCAAGATGGTCTAGACCGTGATGGCCTTGGTTGTTCCTATTGGGCAATTGGCCCTGGATTATGGCTAGTGCTTTCCACCAGGAGAAGGCCTTCATGCATTGCTTCTCCAGTGCATAATTATGTCTTGTCTAGTGGTCTGCCCCATTGTGGTGGCTGCACACATCTCGATTGTGGTTGTGTCATAAGGCTAACTTATTTTTTGTATTTAAGGAATAAAGGTAGCCATTTTCTACCTTTCTTCCCGCAGATGGCCCCAGAAGAGATGGAGAGCAGGAATAGCCTCCAAGTCACCGCGAAACCATGATGACGTCAATGTCATCAACTTGAAAAGAAAGGAAACAGGTCACCAGAGTGGGTTATTGCTCGGAGAAGAGATCCAATGCCTAAGTCAATATTCTAAGAGAGTAATCTTGTGTAACTAACTCCAAAAAACTGTCCTTGTCCATAGACTAATTATGTGATAGTAGGCATTTTGGATAATCGAGAGATCATATTAGAACTCCCTAATTGCTCCTAGAATCATGGAGTTTCCCTTGGTTGGGATATCTTGCCATTCACGACTTTGTTGAGAACTACGAGCTCGCCAACTAATCATTAGACCAACTTCGCGACCTATCCATCAATGTCGAGAGTCTCGACTATCTCATCTAGGAGGACATGCCGAGTAATCGTAAGCTCATGGGAGATGTTAGGAGTTACGAACAATTAGTCGAGCCATGTAAGATGTATGAGACAGATTGGAACCCACCAAGTCAAATTCCGTGGTCTTGTAAGCCCTCTCTTGCTCTCATTTAGGACGTCCATGACCTGAGAGGTCAGCGGTAGCAAGTCACTGGTGACTTGTCCTTGTCGACTTCGTGAGTCTGACCTTCAGGTATTTGAGGGTTGGGGATCTATGCCTATTTGGATAGAGTTCTGTCCAGGTTATACCCGTTTCTTCTATCAACCTTAATTTCCTTTTAAGTAATTACATTAAAAATAATGTATTGGGGATTAAATATTATTGAGAATAATAACAGAAAAAATATCTATTGAAGATATTTATAATTATATTTTTTTCCCATTCAGTATTATAATTGATGGGAGAAACCGGTATGACCCAGACAAGTCAGAGTAAACGGGTAGAACCTGGATAGAAGTCAATCTTCAATGCCTGAAAGTCTGACTCATAGAGTCAACAACGATAGGTGGGCAACAACATGCAACCACCGACCTCCTAAATGAGCTCGAGCGAGGCACCACCAGACTTCTGCCCACGACCTGCTAACTTCCATGTCATGACTAGATGTGCGTGACTGCTAACAACTTCCACGAGCTACTGCCACTCGAAGAACCTCCCGGAAGAGATAGCAGAGACCCTCGATATCCATGGGTATGTCCCGAAGCTGGTCCAGAGGTCAGTTAGCAAGCTCATACCTATTGATAGAGATGTGAATGAAAAGATAACTCAACCTAGGGAAACTCCACGATTTCAGGAGTAGTTGGCGGGATTCCACAATCCCACAACTATCCTAACTCCATACTGTCACGTAATGGCAAAGCCCAAATTAAGGAGGTAACTGCACTCCTTTTTAAACAACAAAATATCCATGGTCTAGAAGCAAGGTGAACGATATACAAGAGATGGTTTTGCTGAGAGTTGATTACTCCTGATTACTTTAGGAATACTGACTTAGGCATCAAAGCTTTTTCTCGAGCACAGCCCTCCTTCGGTAACTAATCTCTCCTTTCTTCTCAGGCTGTTGTTGACTGACATCATCACGGTTTTGGGGTCGCCCGGTGTTCATGTTTTGAGCCTCATCACTTCCGATGAAATTTGTGGGAAATACCAAATAGAAAAGCTTAAACTTCTTTCCCATTCTACAAGAACACATGAACAATCCTACTGACTCAGTCTCAACCATCACGTGCTCAACTGCCATGCCGTGGCAGGCCATGTAGTAGAACACAACTGCACACCGGCGAAGTGGTGCCCTAAATGCCCCTTTTGGCACAATCTGCAAATAACGATGATCTTGGTCCTATCGCTCAGCAGCATCAGGAGCGGACGATCCAACCTGGTCCATCTCAAAGCTTTCCTGCAAACCCTCCACCTGCGCAAGAAGGGCCTAGGTACAACCATCAACAATAATCCCCGGCCACAGAGATCTAGAAGAACACAGAAGTCAATTTCGGTAGAACTCCTAGAACAATTGGTGGTAGCCCTAGAGAGGTTATCCTACAAATCGGATTATGTATCCACTGGGAGCACTCCGGAGCCTTCTCAGAGGAATTCACAACTAAGTCGAGGTCAGGCGAAGTAGGCACAGCCTAGCCAGCCTCCACCCTCAAAAAAAAGGAATGACCCCCAGCCTCAAGAAGCTCGTCAGGAAATGGGTCAAGAGCTAGAATGGTCACGAAGGACCCAACCTATAACTGACCTGAGGGAAACCCTGAATAATGGCAGAGGTTACGACCTTAGAGATAGGCTCAACCGAGCAGCCATGTCGCTGAGTCAGAGACGGTATCCAGAAGAGCAGGGGAGCTCACTACGAACTCCTCATGGAGTAAGAATGCCTCCTCGATATAGACGAAAATGCAAGAGAGACAGCCCCCAATCTACTAAGAAGGGAAACTCTCCTAGCCAATCAGGAGCAACAGAGCACTGTGGACCTAACCAAGCCTTCGTCGTTTATCCACAGCATCCGAACTACCAAGATGCCACCAGGCTTCAAAGCCCCACACTTGGAGAAGAAATATGATGAAACAAGGGAGCCTCAACAACAAATTGACAAATACGTCTCCTATATGGACATGTTTGAGTACCCTGACCACGTCAAGTGCAGAGCTTTCTAGTTGACACTGAAAAAATAACCCCAGTCATAGTTCAAGGGCATTCTGGAAACAAGCATCTCGAGCTGGACATAGCGGAAAAGCTGTTCTTGAAGAATTACCAAAGCAGCAGAAGGTGCGAAAAGGATATTAACAACCTCTTCTTCATTAAGCAGAAGGTTGGGAAAGCACCTAAAGCTTTTACAGTCGCTTCAACAACGAAACAGTGGAGATTGAGCAGAAAAATGATGCCATCTTCTTCATTACTTTCAAGCAAGGGTTGCTAGGGGGATATGTTCACCTCAGACTGGCCGTGGAGCTTGTAAAAACTATCAAGAAGCTACAGACTCTCCTGGAAAAATTGATCAGGGCTGAGGAAATAGCTGTTCAGAAGAAGATCCTTGGTTTTACCTAAGCCCTTGACAAAGACAACAAAGGCCATCCAAGTAGCCCTCTGAAATCAAAGCCGGATAGAAAAGACCCTCACTCAAAAGGAGGGACCTTAGAGAAGAGAAGGAAGACCATCCTCGACTTCATAACTACTCCACTCAAGACGTCACGAGCTAAAATCATGGTGGTTATTTAGAAGAGAGGTCTCTTGATGCCACCCAGGCCGCTCAATTGTCTTGTGGCCAAAAGAGACCTAGCCAAATTCTGCCACTATCACAAGGATCACAATCATCTCACAGAGGATTGCTTCGACCTCAAGCGTAAGATTGAAAGGCTAATAACAGAGGGCCATTTTGCAAGAATTTTTGAACAACAATGCGAGTCCTGCAAACCCACCATTGGCAGCTGCGCACAACCGGAGACCCCCAGTTGATGAGATAAACACCATCGAAAGGAAGTCCAAGCGAGCTTGAGAGGGATAATCAGAACCCCTGACAGTGGCTCTCCAGATTGGCGACTTCTTCATGAGAAAGATACTTGTGGACACTAGAAGTGCTGTCAATGTCTTATACCACAAAGCATTCTACCAGATGGGAATTGACAGGAGGTCACTTGTGAAGATAGATACGGCTCTGACTAGTTTCAATGGCATCACAACTTATGCCGATGGGTCCTATGAGTCCCAACCATGGTCCATGCGGACCACAAGGAATTCATCGAGGTTATGGACTGGATGGTCAAAGACACCTAGATTATCCTCAAAGGAGGTAGAAAGATATCTTGTTACCTTGTCGAGGATAGCGAGGAGAGCTTGCCTAAGTTCGAAAAGCAGGAATGCATTGACCTCCCAAAAGAGGATGATGATCTCCAAATTTAGGCAGCTAGTAGAGGAGAGAAAGTGTTCCTCAATCCAGAATTACATGAGAAAGGGATCAAAATTGGAGAGTCATTGCCTGACAAGGTTGAAGGAAAACTCATTGATTCCTTTCAAAAGTTTCTAAAGGTCTATGCCTGGCAGCCAAGCGACCTCAAGGGAATGGACCAAAAAATTGTTGAGCACAAGGTTGGGCTCAAGCCAGGAGTAAAGCCAATGAAATGGAAGAAAAGGACCTTCGCCATCGAGAGCAATGAGGCCATAGCTCGAGAAGTCCAACCTCTTCTCAATGCAGGGATTCTAAAAGAAGTGGTATACCCCAAATGACTGGCTAACCCAGTTGTAGTCCCAAAGAAAGAAATGACAAGAAGGATGTGTGTGGACTTCACCACACTTAACAAATTTTGCCAAAAGGACTCCTATCCATTTCCGACCATACATTAGATGGTGGATTCTACAGTTGCGTAGAAGTGGTTTTGTTTTCTAGATGCTTAGAAAGGATAGCACCAAATCCAGATGAAAAAGACCTGGTTCATCACAGAGGTTGGGACATACTGCTACACCAAGATGCCATTTTACTTAATGATGCAAGGGTCAAAAGCACTAGTAGAAATCAACTCGGAATGGAGTCAAATTTGTTTGGTCGAATGGAAATAGCCCAATGGACAAAACCCATCGCTTTGCCATAGACAGAGACAATTTTGGGCCATCCATGATCGTTGTGATGGACTTTTGAGCCTTTTTATGTTTAGGGTTATTTTCATAATTTTGTTGTTCTTATGTTTGGTTAGGGTTAGATTATATATTGCTGGTTATTTTTGTTGGATAGGTTGATTGTTGTTGAATTTGATAATTTCCAGCTTTTGTCGTTAAATAGAAAACTAGATAGTTTTCTTAAAATTTCTAGCTTTTCTTTTTATTTTGTCGTTTTTCGATATTTTTCTTGCATCAGTTGGTATCAAAGATTGGTTGCCTTCACCAATGGCTGAATTGAATCGTGCTAGTGGTCGTGGACGACATCATGTTGAAAGGGGACGTGGAGTCGTTCTTGAGGAAGATGAACGGCCTCGTTAATGAGACTTGCACGAGATCGAAAATGAAAACGCAGAGCAAAGAAGGCGGATTCAGGACTTCGAGCGGCAACTGGCAGAGGCTAGGTTGGACATTCAATTTGAGGCTAGAGAGGACTCAGAGATTGAAACCGAAGATGAGGGGGAAGACATCAATCCGTTTGGGGTTTGAACCAGGGACGTAATCAAGCAGAACGACCTGGTAGACAAGCTTTTTTCTAGAACTTCGGTAGGAACATCAAGATTTCCGATTCTGAAGTTAAGGCTCATTTTGATGAGTTTATATATTGGTTACATACTATTAAAAGAATTTTTTATATTCGAGACTTGATTGAGGAGCAGAAGGTTAAAATTGTAAAGATTAAATTGAGAAAACATGCGTCCATATGGTGGGAACATGTTAAGAAGCAATGTGGGAGAGAGGGGAAGTCGAGAATTGCGACTTGGGATAAGATGAAGAAATTGCTGCAAAAAAAATTTTTGCCTACTCATTATCGGTCAGAAGCATTCATTGAATATCATAGTGTTAGGCAATGTGAGCTGATTTTAGAGCAATACATCAAGGAATTTGATCGATTGTGGATGCATTGCGGAGTGGCTATTGGGATGGGGGTAAGGCAGCAACATTAGCAAGAACAGTGAAAAGAAAAACATTAGTAAACACCATGGCAGTGTCGGCATTGTTGGTGGCAGTGGAAGTTAGGCTGAAGAGGAAAAAGAAGAAAGGCAGACATTTTCTGGCCGATCTCCAACAATGAGAATGGAAAACCCTAACTTCTGCTTAGTAATAATTTAACTGATCGATTCCATGATCAATTTAGTGCTTTATTGATCAATCAAAATATGCAATGGTTAGAATCTGATTCTATGATCATTCGCCTGCCTCTTTCCTCAAAATACACAAAAGATGAGATTGAATTTGGTTTGAAGAGAATATCATTGTTGTTTGATAAATTTATGAAGCATGCTTCTAGGACTATCTTGTTCCTTCGAAGTTTGGAACCAATTAAGGAGAATTCAGTTCGTGTTGATCCCTCTTCTATCATTGTAGGAAATCCTTTTGTAGAAAAGAAGCGGAAAAAGTTCCAATTTTCATGTATATTCGGAAGGTCAAATGCAACAACAAAGTTGGAAGTTGATGTTCTAAATCTGTTCAATAGAGGCACTAAAGTTATTGATCGATGGCATGTTATGCTTAGTCTTGGGTCAGGGCAAACAAGAAATATGGCACTTGATAGGTGGTATTTGGTATACAATGGGACACTTGTTGCTGGAGTTGCCGCACACATATCACGAGATGGTCAACTTGTTAAGACATATCCAACCAGTTGTATTATGTCGTCTCTGCCCCTGTGTTGGAGTATATAATTGCCAGTGACAGTACTTGGGTTTTTCCTGGTACACCACAATAAGGGATGCTATCTATTCAAATCTTAGGAAACTGGAACTTTTGAAAGAGCAGAGTTTGGTGATGGAAGTCGGTTGATTGAAGCATGGAACCGGGAACTATTATCCTGTGTTCATGATTCTAATGTGAAATTAGTCCTAGAAATGCAGAAGCTAAGAAAAGAACATTCAACTTCTATTCTTGGACCAAGTTTAGACCTTGAAGTGCAAGGGACTTTGAATGCTCTGGGGGATCAACTTTATTCATTTTGGCATAGGTTTAAGGCAAAAACAAAAATTACGTAGCTGGGGAAAAATGGAAGTGATTTGGTTTCTCTGGAGGTTTCCAAGGTAGACTGGGAGTATCTAGTTGAACAGGTAATCAGGCCATTCTATACCTGACTTATTGATCTTCTTGTGTGGCAACTTTATTCGGGCAACCTTGTCAAGGCAAAGGAGTTAATGTTTCTTTCATAGCTTGGAATTGAAGGCGACAGTAGCTTGGTACCTGCGACAGTTTGTGACTTTGTGAAAGAAGATTATCCTGTTTTCCTAGTTCCATGGGAATTGGTGATAGAAATCCAGGCTATTTATAAGCTTGGAGGTATTGACAAGCATGTAATTGAGAGGTTTGAAAATTAGGCAGCCCAAAGGAACAAGAGGTCATTAAAGTATGCTCGGGCACTTGATAAGCTCAAGGCTGAAAGGAAGCGTGGTATTACTATCGATATTACTTTGTGGAAGTTCGAGACCACAAAGTATTACTGCACCGTGATTAATGCTCTTGGGCATCATGATTTTATTAAGAATATGATTACTAGAACTTCCCAGGCTGACAAAGTTGTGTTGATTATTGATTCCACCACTGGTGGTTTTGAAGCTGGAATCTCCAGGGAAGGTCAAACCCATGAGCATCCCCTCTTTGCTTTCAGTCTTGGAGTCAAGCTAATGATTTGTTGTTGTGACAAGATGGATGCTACAACTCCCAAGTACTCCAAGGCAAGGTAAAATAAAATTGTAAAGGAAGTTTCATCTTATCTGAAGAAGGTTGGATACAATCCTTACAAGATTCCATTTGTTCCCTTCTTTGGTTTTGAGAGTGATAAAATGATTGAGAGGTCAACCAACCTTGATTGGTACAAGGGTCTAACCCTTCTTGAGGTCTTTAACTTGATCAATGAGCCAAAGAGGCCATCAGACAAGCCCCTTCGTCTGGCATTCCAAGATGTCGACAAGACCAATAGAATTAGTACTGTTTAGTCGGAAAGGTTAAGACTAAAATCAAGCCCAAAATGACACCGTTGACAATGGTTTTCCTTCTAGTACGTCTCCAAGAAAGGACTTCAATTCCATATCTTTATTCAGCTTAGATATCCAAAGTTCCTACAAAACTGCAACAAGTGTAAGTAATTCAGGAGGAGATTAAAATCAATGAAGATGAAGCAAATTTGAGGGCGAATCTTTTCCTAGCCAGGGAGGATTATGCAAGGGCCAAAAGCATTAGTAGAAATCAACTCAGAATCGGCTCAAATTTGACTGGTTGATTGGAAACAGCCCAATGGATGAAACCCATCGCTTTGCCATGGACTAAGACAATTTTGGGCCTTTTATGTTTAGGGTAATTTTCGTAATTTTGCTGTTTTTATGTTTGTTTAGGGTTAGATTATATATTGCTAGTTATTTTTTTCTGATAGGTTCATTGTTGTTGAATTTAATAATTTTTTACTTTTGTCGTTAAACAAAAAACTAGATCGTTCTCGTAAAATTTCCAGCTTTTCTTTATGTTTTGCCTTTTTTTTATATTGTTCTTGCATCAGTTAAAGAATGCATGGGTAGAATTCCAGTGAGCTTTGCATAAGTTGTTCAAAAACCAGCTTGGGAGGAACATAGATTTCTATGTGGATGACATAGTGATCAAGTCTAGGACCTCCAAAGATTTCATTGATGATATCAAGGAAACTTTCCAGACCCTGAAGGCTGCCCACATGAAGCTCAACCCAGAAAAATGCACCTTCGGAGTCTCAACAGGTAAATTTCTGGGTTTCATGATCTCTGAAAGAGGCATTGATGCCAATATAAACAAAATGAAAGCTCTACTGGACATGGAATCCCCCAGAAACATCAAGGCGGTTCAGAGTCTGGTAGGGAAGATGGCAACACTGGATTGTTTTATCAGCAAAATGGCAGACTAAGGAGAAAAATTTTATAATGTCATAAGAAAGCCGAAGGAGTTCTAGTGGACCGAGGACTGTCAAACAGCCTTCAACAAGCTGAAGGACTTCCATGAAGTTGAAGGACTTCCTGGGGTACCCTCCTCAACTCGTTTCTCAAAGGTCAGCAGAAGAAATCTCCATGCATGATGGAGATCAAGGAGTACATGGCATGGGTTCAAAAGTTTATGTACAAGAGCTTGTATTTCAAATCCAAGGTTGGAAGATCAAGAATGAAGAAAGACTTGTTGGCGATTGAAGATGATATTAATAATGATTGGGAGTTCTTGTACAAAGATCAATATTTCAAGTATAAGCATGGAAGTTTGA
>JAOXNR010007699.1:0-33589 GCA_028571225.1 Parsonsia alboflavescens
GGTATAGAATGAAAAGTTAGTTTTAGATATGAATAATTGTGAAATGTTGTGAAAAATTGGGTAAATAAGAAATTACTTTTTAATTTGGGTAAAAATGAAAACACCCCCAGAAAGAAGGGTAACCTAATACTCACCTTGTCGATTCTCAGATTTGAATCTTAGTCAAATCAATTCCCAAAATTCATCTAAATCTCAATCAAATAAAAAAACAAACCATTAATTAGAAAAAAGAAGATCAAGATCCAATATTTACTATAATTATTGATAAATAATCTTACCCTTATGGTAAAATTCTAACCTATCTAAGACATTGTCTTTTATGATTTTGTTAGTTTTTTTTTTTACATTTTTCTCCAAATAAAACAAAACTAGTTTCTCAAAGCCCTAAAGATTATAATTACTTACATATAACTAACAACCCACACAAGACATAAACCAATTAGGTCAAAAAATGACCTTATTAATTTGGACTTAAAAATCAAGATTACCATCTTGGGATGGGATATCACATTCAATCCTTCTAACAAAAAGTTTCATCTCGAAACTTAATTCAAGTCGAAATCACTCTTCTACTGCTCACTCTGATCATTACTTAGAAATGAACGAAAAATAAAATAAAACATTTCTACATGGGCAACATGTCCAACTTACCAAAACATTTCAAAATCCATTAAATAAAAATATTTACGAAAAATTCAAATACCAATACATATATACAATATATTCGAAATAATATCTAAAAATAAATATACAGAACAATTTATAAAATATCAAATAATCAAACAAATCATATTTAATTTCGAATGACATGTAAAAATAAATCCAATCGTAAGTCAAATTTTGCCAAAATCGTAGAATAAAATATTAAATCTTATACCATTAAAAATTCTTTTACGAGACTTTTAAAATATTCTATTATCTTTAAAAATAATGATAGCATTCAAGACAATAAATAAATATGTAATTTTATTAAAATATCTAAACTCATAAAATCCAAATATTAAATGCTTAGAATCATCATGATCATAATCTCACGTTAATCCATCAAACTAAAGTCTTTCTTGAAACTCGTTAAACACTCATGTCAAAATAACTCAATCATTCACTTGAACAAGCCTCAATTCTCCCTTTATTATTAAACCCAAAATAGATCTATATACACAACCTATTCTCCAACTTAATCCATCAAGCGTTGTAAGATTTAACTCACCCCAATCAAAATCTCATATTACCAAAAATTTCGTAACCAGCATGTCTTATCTAACCCAATGATAAATAACCTAATCTAATTTAATCACGTGATCAACAACCTAAGCGTTCTAATACCAGTAAGTGTCACGCCCCGTACCCAAGTTAGACCTAGATCAAAAATTGGAGCCCAATATGTGACACGATAGAGCTTATAAGGTTGCTCTCATGAGGTCTGAACCTCTAATACTAAAGATTGAAATCAAAATGACTAAATAATTTAAACCAAACAATTAAATAAAAAAAATCCTCATTTATAAATACAATATTTGCTTGAAAACAATAAACCATAATTACAAATACGTCAATAACAAACTCCAAATCATATCTTAAACAAATGTCAATGCATCCTCAATTAAATCCGCACCTACTCTTTGAAACACTCATCCCCAAACATTTATGAAATTTGCACTAGCAAAATTTTAAAAAACAAAAACATGAGCTAAAGGCCTAGTGAATATTAGGTACACACTATTTTGAAATACATGTAAAAAATAATCAATGGGTTCAAGCACCTACCCCTGGACACGACTCATGGGTACTTCTCTTTTCCCCTAGGCGCCCTCCCTAGCTATGCGGGTACTTCTCCGTTTCCTCTAACTCGCCACTCAAGGGATGGTACTTGCTCTCATCTATGGTTGTTATAGAATCACCTATCATCGGGGATTACTACCAGGATTCATAGACATTTTTGGGAATTCAAAAAGATTTTGGGAGAGAGAAATGAAAGGCTTAGAACTCCATTGAAAGGAAAACACTCATAATATTATTGCTCGGAAATATATATAGTAGACACTATACAAGACTTCAGTAGACACTCTAAAGAAAAACTTAGAGAACTTTCTAACTCTCTATTCGACTCTACCTAGTTCTCAACTTAGCCTGTCCTTAATGATCATATGTCATGCCATTTTATAGATGGTAATGGCCAACTTACAAGTTACCCTAGGACAGATTACATTACTTGGACAATTACCATACGGAAATGAAACTTACAATACGTAGAAGTGTAAAAAACACATAATACAAAGGGACAAAACCCTACTAAGACACGTAAACACAATACATGGCTACAAAGGAAATGAGACAAACTGAAAATGTGAAACTGAAGCTGGCAACATGGCTGAAGAGGTCGAATATTGCATGGCTAAGGGGCTTCAACGTTATTCAGGAAAGACACCTGGAAAAAGGACAAAACAAACCAAACTATTTTTGGGCATAAATCCCCTTCAATTATAATGGCAATGCTTCAGGCACAAGATAATGCTGTTCATGCAGAAGACGTGGCTGTGCAATCTTCCTTAGTGGATAGCTTCATTCTGATGTATGTGTACTGAAACATCTGGCTGTACTCAGAGCACAAAACCTGAAAGGAATATTCAGCTCATGCTATTTGAGAAAACATGGTTGGACATCCTTGCTGGCTGTTTGTACCTTGCATGAGAGACAGCATTTTATTCTTCAGAAGGCTGGACGAACATGGAGAAAACTTCTACAGAAAGCTGGACGAACAAACTCTAAAAGAAGGCTGAATGGAATAAGGCATTTCAATAGTAGAAAATTCCCTTGGCAGAAAATTCTCTATCTTGACATGCTTGCTTCCAAGGCCGGTTTATTGATGCTTGAAAGAAACACAAAAGTTGGACAAAAATTGTTGAGATTCCTTGTCATAAAATTCTGATGGCAGAATTCTTCTATCTTGGCTGTAATTTTAACTAAGAATAGTAAAAACCCATGTGATCTTCGGTTGGTTGGAGTGATCACGAAACCAAAATTTCTGTTTCATGTGATCTGTTTTGTTGCAGAAAATTCTGGTGCAACATGGGACCTTTTGTGTGAGACTGCTGTTGTGGTTGATCTTGAACTGTTCTTTGTGGCTTGTGAGGCTGGGAGTGCTGAAGAGTTCTAGGGTTTCTTAGGGCTGGAGATGTAGATGAGCATGGCTGACTTGCTTGATTTTGGAACAAGGGACACTATTGATAATTCTCTGGAATGTGGATTTTCCAGTGTGACGGATATCCGTCCCAAATAAAGTCTTCATTAGGTTGGCTATCTTGTTCAAAGATGTCTGCATAATTTGCACTTAGTGATTGCTGGAGGACATTTTTAGACTTCAAGTGCTCAAAAAGTTCATCATGAGCTCTAGTCATGAATGGCTGAGATAGTGATTCTCTGGATAAGGTCCATTTGCTGGTCCGTGGAGAATGTATAGGTTTGTGATAAATCCGTTGAAATTCTGTGTGCCTTGCCATAAGATAATCTAAATGCACAATGTATACTTGATATATCTTTGCTGGACTGTCTGGGAGGTCTTGGTAGCAATCATCATACCAATCCTGAGCTGTTTGAAAGAGCGTGACATAACGCCATAGCAATGTGTTGCCAAAGTGATCAGGATTAGCAAAAACCATTTTAAAACTGTGAACCTCAATTTCTATAGGATAGTAACATACGATTGCAAGAGTCCACAGATATCTAAACCTGTCTTTAGAAATAAACTGTGCTCAAAGGGAAGATGGCAATGTTGCTGAAAGGTTGATCTGGATCAAAGGACACATCTCAGAAGTGCAATTGTTCCTGGCCAATTAAGGCTTGGTGCTTGAACACGATCTTTCTGGCATATTCTTTGACTTGGTCGACTGTATTATAGTGGGCTAATTTAGGTGGATAGAATTCTAGGATTGTGAACATGACGGGTATAGGTTCTGGTAGGCTATCAAAGAAAGGATTCAACAAAGGGTTATTTTTTGGTCCAGATAAAGGGTTGGTTAGGATACTGTTCTGTTGGCATTTTTGGAAAAGAGAAGGCCATCTCCTTCACTAAAGGTTTATTACTTGTATCCAAATCTTCGATACTGTTACCTATGGGCAAACTGTAATCTGAAAGGAGGTGTTGACACATATGTTTAAGGGTTCGGATAGCTTTGGTGTGTTTAGGATTCCATTTTGGGGGTTTTTTCTTCCTAAGCTGTGACAACAGGTTGATATATTTTGAAGAGTCAGGAAGGGGGACTTTGATACATTTAATGATGCTAAGGAATTGTTGGATCTCTTTTACAGACAGGTTCTCATCTGGGAAAGAAGGAAGGGTTTCAATAAGGTGAGGACCTGGCTGGATTTTTCCGTGTGAGATTTTCATACCGAGGTATTCAATCTCATGGAGGCCAATGGAACTTTTCTTTTTAGAGATCATGATACCCTGGGATTTGACAATGTCAAAGAATTGTTCTAACAGTGACAAACGAGCTTCATCGTCTTTTGAAAAGAGAAGGATATCGTCAATGTATATGAAAGCACTATGATGGATGGGCTGAAAAATTTTTATCATTGCCTTTTGAAAAATTGAAGGAGCTACCTTTAGCCCAAATGGCATCACCTTCCATTGATATTGAGCATTAGGAATGCAAAAAGCAGTTGTATAACGTTCTTCAGGTGCAATTCCTAATTGCCAAAAACCAGTTTTCAAATCAAATTTTGAAATGATTTTTGCTCCTGCTAAATGAGTAAAAAGGTTTTGAATCCGTGGGAGCGGAAGCTTATCATCTTTTAAAAACTTGTTTAAAGGTTTATAGTCAATGACTAACCTTTTCTTAAATGTAACTTGCTCATAAAAGGCTTGGCAAGCCCAACTAGAACTAGTTGGCTCGATTAAACCTTGCTGTAGCAGTTGCGCACATTCTTCTTGAGCAAGTTTTTGGTCGTCTAGAGTCATGCCTGGATGAGTTGCTTTGGTTGGATTGATATCCTCATTAAACATAAACGGAAGCTTAACAAAGAACTTTTCATTTTTCCAAAGCGGACTTTTATGTTTGAAGTCGGCATGAGAATCTGCACAAAATTTTCGTAACATGTTAGCTATTGATAAAAATTTGCCAGTAGTATCAGAAATAGCAAACATATTAGTGACAGGAGTAAAAGGTTGGAAATGATGTTTGTATCGGATGCCATGAGGAAGGACTCGGAGTCTTTCAGCTTTCGTGTAAGCATCCCATCCGATTAGAACATCGTTACAGTGAAGTTTGTTCCCGAAGACTTTGATCCAAATTATGCAATTAGGGACAAACTTTATTCCAACTGGATGTTTTGAAATGAGACTGCCCTGGAATATTTCTCCATTTACTGCTTGAAATTGGATGTCGGTATTAGTCCAAAATTCTGGAGGTAGAATTTTGGGATTCATCATTGTCTTCATGGCTCCAATGTCTAAGAATCCAATTACTTTCACTGGTTTGGCATACTTAGACGTCAATAAGGAGACCTGCACATGTGGAGGACAAACATTAGTTAAGGAATTAATACTTGAAGCTTCAGTAAGATTAAAAACTGGTAAGCACGATTCTTTCTTAGAATCATATTCAAAAGTCTCAAGTTCAGAATTTGTAATTTCGATGGCAAAGGCAGTATCCTGATCGGGACGGCTTTGCTCGGAGAACATTGATTCAACATCAGATTCTGGATGGTCCACCATTAAATGTGTTACAAGCTTCGAAGCTTTGGCCTTCTTTCTTGGGCAATTTCTGGCGAAATGGCCTTTCTTTTTGCAGAAGTTGCATCTGTCTGACTTCCGTTTGAGAGATGCCTTCCATCTGAGATATTTCAAATTCTTCTTTGATTTGTGTCTCTTCTGCTTCGAAGGTCTGTATTTTGTTACCTTGCCCCTGCAGTTGCATTTCTTTGATTTGGGGCACCCAATCTCATAATTTCTATTGCAGATCTTCTCGAGTTTCTTTTTTCTGTGGAAGAAGTTTTCCATGACTTTTCTTCTTTCACAGAGCTTCTCGAGACATGTGAATGTGGCTTGGTGGATTTTTGCAAGTCCTTTAGTTCGCCAGAGTGCTTCTTGAAAGTTCAATCATCTTGTTCAACTCTGGTTGGATTTCTTCTGGTAGTGAGGAGATATACACTTGTTTGAGATTTGGGTCCTTCATTCCACTGAGGCGATAGTAAATTTTTGTCATTTGTTTGTAGTGCCTATCAATGGCATCTAAAGATATAAACCAATCATGCAATGTGCCAATAGATCTACTAAAGAATTCAGACAGGATATGGTTAAGAGATACTCCCTTTAACAACTGTGTATGAACCCAGGCTGACATTTCTTGGAACCTTTCTTGTCTTTTGCTAACTGGAATGTCATCAAAGGTGAAACAAGTTGTCTTTGTTGGTTTCTCTAGAGGAGTAGGTTGAGGAGATGGTGGTCTGTTATCTCCTTTGTATTCCTCATCAGTGTCTTGTTCGTGACTGTGATGGACTTCAGCATATGTGGTCGATCTTGAAGGTCCTAAAGTGGTCGTGAGGATCCTTGAGACGCCCATCTTTTCTTCTCTGGATTCAGAAGACTCAGAAAAGCTTCTTGAGGATGTTTCAGACATGGATATGTCATTGGAGTCTATTGAAACGCCATCAAATTGTAGATTTTCACTTGAATCTTCGGAGGGTGTTGAAACTTCATCAGACACTGGATCTTCATTTGAATCATTGGATGGTGTTGAAGTTTCGTCAGGCTCATGGTCTTCCATGGAGGTTGTAAGAACTTTATCTGGTTGGAAGGACACCATGAGCTGTGGAGGATTATCTGGCAAGGCTGTATTAGTCTGTCTTGTGGATCTTGTCGGAATAACCGGATCAGATTGTATTGCAAAATTTGCCAGAGTAACCAGATCAGGTTGTCTGGCTGGAACTGGCCCTTATTAGATCGAAGCTCTGAGGTCTTCTTTCTTTGGAGATTGATGCTGGACTTCATTTGACTGGACAGGTTCCTTCACCTTTTCTTTACAGGAATGTCTGGAACTTTCGGGTCGGAAGGCTTCAGTCTGGGCAATTGAGCGTGAATGCTTCTTCTTTGTTGTTGGAGGAACATATGGATGCTCCTTCGCCCAATTCACCCAAAATTCAGAATCTGGCATGCTGTAATCAACAATCTTTTCGGCTCTGGGTGGGATAGAGCTTCGTGGTCCACCAAAGAGTGGAGTTGGCATGTGGATGGTTGGACAATTGTCGGGAAAGCCAAGCATGGAGAAGCCTTGGGACGAAGATAACGAAGCCGGGCTGCCTGAGACTTTCTTAACTCTCAGTTCTCAAGTTGTCTCTTCAAGTCTCAGATCTCATGTCGTTTTTCGTCAAACTCACTGCAGTAAGTGGTGCCAATCTGGATCATCTCTTTGAGGTCTCGATCAAGAGTGTTGTATCTGTTAACCATGTCGAGGTAAACCTTCTCTACGTGGTCAATCTTCTTCTCAACTTGGTTGACTCTCTCACCAATTCGTGTTAGGACATGATTCTGGGCAATAGTGTTGTCAGTCTACCAGTTGAGGACTTTTTCTGCTTGATTGAGAGGAACATGTCTCCCGTATTCATCAACTATTTTCTAAGATATGTAAGGTTGGCAGGTACGTCTTTCTGGCTCGTTCTCTCTTCTTTCCAAAGGTGGAAAGTCTGAAGCATAGGTGCTCCTTGAGGATCGGTTCGTCATGCATGGTATAGGAGTTGACCTGCTTTGAGTAATTTTTCCTGACGTCTTGCGGCAAGAGGATAGCTCGTGATACTTCGTCGTCTATCTTAGGATCTTCTTGATGGATGGATAGATTGATGGAGGATTTTCTTTGGCCATCAGTAGTAAGGCTGATATTCTTGGATAAGGTTTGTAAAAATCTTCAAAGCCAGTAAAAGGCCTTGGAATTGGTATTGCCGCTGGTTTGCCTTCATCATCATTATGTTCAGGTCGTCTGGTTGAGCATCCTCTGGATTTCTTTTTTGTCTGCCTCTTTCTCTTTGGAACCTCATCTTCCTCTTCTGAGTTATCTTCTTCACACAAGCATTCTGGATCACAAAGACCAGATCCAGGGACATCCCATATAAAATGACCGTTGATGTGAGATGTGTATCTAGGCTCAGCCGAGTGGTTGAAAGAGGATATCGGTACCCTTTTTTGCATGCTCTGATCTCCTGGGTCATATGGTCTGAGCATTAATTGTGTGAAGATCTGTCCGGATTCTTCCTTCTGAGGAACTTTGAAATAAGTCTAGACATATCGTCCAGGTAGCCTTTGAAAGTTCGAAACTGTTGCCTAGACTGGTTCCTGTTGTCGGTGAAGATTCTCATAATTGGTAATCCATTCTACGAGCATGAGTTTCTGGAGTTCTTCCCTTCTGATCTGTCTTGGAATTTCGATCATTGAGGGGACATTAGTGGCTGAATCTGCCAAGATCATTAAAGCATCTGGAGATCCATTGTTGTGTACATCCAAGGCATGGTTCTGAAGTTGATAGACCATCTGATGATGCAATGTCGCCATCATCGAGGTAGGAGTGAGTGATGTGCCGGTGAGTTGGAGTTGAACCTTCAATGCTATGCACAAGTTCAGATCTTGGAGAGATATGGCATAGTTTGCGAAAAGTGTCAAGACAACACTTCTCGAGTTGAGTGTAGTGATTATTGTGCCAATAACTTCCTACTTGTAGCTGAGTAATCTTGAATCCAGTAATGCGATTCGAGCAGTGACTGGGTGGCCCTTCCTGCTGCCATACGTGAGGACAAGTCTGACACCACCAAGGTGAAGGTGTGTGTATCCTTCTGCTCTCCATTGTGCTATCATCTCTGGAAGTATGTTAAGGGTGACATAATGTTCTTTAGAGGAGTACGGAATGTCGCATTGATCAAGTTTTGAGGACTGGACATGCTCCTTCGTCTTTGTGACTGTGGATTTGAGTAACTGTCGAATAGATCTGATGCCTGGAGGAAAGGATCCTCTCTTTTTGTAAATATTGTATGGACTCATAAGAGGAGGGACAGATTCCTCTATAGAGACCGAATTTGGAATAGTAGAATATTCTACAAGACTATCTATATTTGCAGAATGTAAAGAACGTTTAGGTAAAGATAAAGAACTAGAATATTCCATGACTGTTTCCTCTCTCTCCCTACTCTCTCTCTGTCATCCCTCTAGAATCTAAAAATCCTTATTTCTTCCCCCTTGCAAAATGAAAGTTTGCATACAGGAATACTGCAAATATAGGTAGTCTTTACCTAAACGTTCTTTACATTCTGCAAATATACGTAGTCTTGTAGAATATTTTACTAGTCCAGAGTCGGTCGCTGTAGAGGAATCTGTCCCTCGTCTTATGAGTCCATATAATATTTACAAAAAGAGAGGATCCTTTCCTCCAGGTATTAGATCTATTCGACAGTTACTCAAATCCACAGCCCCAAAAACGAAGGGGTATGTCCAGTCCTCAAAACTTGATCAATGCGACATTCCGTACTCCTCTAAAGAATAGTATGTTATCCTTAACATATTTCCAGAGATGATAGCACAATGGAGAGCCAAAGGATACACACACCTTCACCTTAGTGGTGTCAGACTTGTCCTCACCAATGGCGGCAGGAAGGGCCACCCAGTCACTGCTCAAATCGCAGTACTGGATTCAAGATTACTTAGCTACGAGCAGGCAGTTATTGGCACGATACTACACTCAACTCCGGAAGTGTTGTCTTGAACTGTTCCCAAACTATGCCATATCTCTCCAAGATCCGAACTTGTGCACAACCTTTAAGGTTCAACTCCAACTCACAGGTACATCTCTCACTCCTACCTCGATGATGGCGACTTTCCATCATCAGATGGTCTATCGACTTCAGAACCATGCCTTGGATGTACACAACAGTGGATATGCAGATGCTTTAATGATCTTGGCAGACTCAGCCACTGAAGTCCCCACCTTGATCGAAATTCCAAGACAAATCAAAAGGGAAGATCTGCAGAAACTCATGCCTGTAGAATGGATTACCAATTATGAGAATCTTCACCAACAACAGGAACCAATCCAAGCAACAGTTTCGGCCTTTCAAAGGCTACTTGACGGACATGTCTAGGCTTCTTTCAAAGTTCCTCAGAATGAAGAATCCGGACAGATCTTCACACAATTAATGCTTAGACCATATGACCCAGGAGATCAGAGCATGCAAAAAAGGGTACCGATATCCTCTTTCAACCACTTGGCTGAGCCTAGCTACACATCTCACATCAACGATCATTTTATTTTAATGTTCCTGGATCTGGTCTTTGTGATCCAGAATGTTCGTGTGAAGAAGATAACTCAGAAGAGGAAGATGAGGTTCCAAAGAGAAAGAGGCAGTCTAAAAAGAAATCCGAAGGATGCTCAACTAGACGACCTCCACATAATGATGATGAAGGTAAACCGGCGGCAATACCAGTTCCAAGGCCTTTCACTGGCTTTGAAGATTTTTATAGCCCTCATCCAAGAAGATCAGCCTTACTACCGATAGCTAAAGAAAATCCTCCATCAATATATTCGTCCATCAAGAAGATCTTAAGATAGACGACGGAGTATCACAAGCCATCCTCTTGCTGCAAGAAGTCAGGAAAAATTACTCAAAGCAGGTCAACTCCTAGACCATGCATGATGAACCGACCCTCAAGGAGCACCTATGATTCAGACTTTCCACCTTTGGAAAGAAGAGAGAACCAGCTAGAAGGACGAATCTCCCGACCTTACATATCTCAGAAAACAGTTGATGAATACGGGAGACATCTTCCTCTCAATCAAGCAGAAGAAGTCCTCAACTGGCAGACTGACAATGCTATTGTCCAGAATCGTGTCCTAACACGAATTGATGATAGAGTCAACCAAGTTGAGAAGAAGGTTGACCACGTGGAGAAGCTTTACCTTGACATGGCAAACAGATACAACACTCTTGATTGAGACCTCAAAGAGATGATTCGGACCGGCACCACTTACTGCAATGAGTTTGACGAAAATCGACATGAGATCCGAGACTTGAAGAGACAACTTGAGAACTATGAGTTAAGAAAGTCTCGGGGAGCCCCGGCTCCGTTATCTCCATCACAAGGCTTCTCCATGCTCGGCATTCCCAACAATCGTCCAACCTTCCACACGCCAACTCCACTCTTTGGTGGACCACGAAGCTCTGTCCTATCCAGAGCCGAAAGGATTGTTGACTACAGCATGCCAGACTCAGACTTTTGGATGAATTGGACGAAGGAGCGTCCATATGTTCCTCCGACAACAAAGAAGAAGCATTCATGCTCAACTACCCAGACTGATGAAGTTCCAGACATTCCCGTAAAGAAATGGCGAAGGCACCTGTCGAGTCAGATGAAGTCCAGCATCAATCTCCAAAGAAAGAAGACCTCCAAGCTTCGGTCCAATAAGGGCCAGTTCCAGCCAGACAACCTGATCCAGTTACTCCGGCCAATTTTTCAAAGCAATCTAATCTCGTTATTCCTACAAGATTCACAAGACAGACTGATACAGCCTTGCCAGATAATCCTCCACAGCTCACGGTGTCCTTCCAACCAGATAAAGTTCTTACAACCTCCATGGAAGACCATGAGCCTGATGAAACTTCAACACCATCCGATGATTCAAATGAAGATCCAGTGTCTGATGAAGTTTCAACACTCTCCGAGGATTGAAGTGAAAATCTATAGTCTGATGGCATTTCAACAGACTCCAATGACATATCCATGTCTGAAACATCCTCAGGAAGCTTTACTGAGTCTACTGAATCTGAAGAAGAAAAGATGGACTTCTCAGGGATCCTCATGACCACTCCAGGACCTTCAGGATCGACCACATATGTTGAAGTCCATCACAGTCATGAACAAGACATTGATGAGGAATCCATGGGAGATAACGGACCATCATCTCCTCAACCTAATCCTCCAGAGAAACAAACAAAGACAACTTGTTTCACCTTTGATGACATTCCAGTTGGCAAAAGACGAGAAAGGTTCCAAGAAATGTCAGCCTGGGTTCATACACAGTTGTTAAAGGGAGTATCTCTGAACCATATCCTGTTTGAATTCTTTAGTAGATCTGTTGGCACATTGCCTGATTGGTTTATATCTTTAGATGCCATTGACAGGAACTTGTTGCTTACAAATTCTTTGGATTTTTGGATTAATGTGATATTTAAGGAATTTGTTGGTGATATTCTCTTGAAATCAAACAGGTGAGAACGGACTTTTTCAAGATGAAATGTTGTTCTTTGAGGCCTAAAGACATCAACAGGCACTACAAATGAATGACAGAAATTTACTATTGCCTAGGTGGAATGAAGGACCCAAATCTCAAACAAGTGTATATCTCCTCACTACCAGAAGAAATCCAACCAGAGTGGAACAAGATGACTGAACTTTCAGGAAGCACTCTGGCGAACTTAGGACTTGCAGAAATCCACCAAGCCACATTCACATGTCTCGAGAAGCTCTGTGAAAGAAGAAAAGTCGTGGAAAACTTCTTCCACGGAAAAGAAGATCTGCAACAGAAATTATGAGATTTGGTGCCCCAAATCAAAGAAATTCAACTGTAGGGGCAAGGTAACAAAAAAGAGACCTTCGAAGCAGAAGAGACATAAATCAAAGAAGAATATGAAATATTTCAGATGGAAGGCATCTCTCAAACGGAAGTCAGATAGATGCTACTTCTGCAAAAAGAAAGGCCATTTCGCCAGAAATTGCCCAACCAAGAAGGCCAAAGCTTTGTAGCTTGTAACACAATTAATGGTGGACCATCCAGAATCTAATGTTGAATTAGTGTTCTCCGAGCAAAGCCGTCTCGATCAAGATATTGCCTTTGCCATTGAAATTACAGATTCTGAACTTGAGACTTCTGAATATGATTCTGAGAAGGAATCCAGCTTACTAATTTTTAATCTCATTGAAGCTTCAAGTATTAATTCCTTAACTGATGGTTATCCACCACATGTGCAGGTCTCCTTATTGACGTCTAAGTATGCCAAACCATTGAAAGCAATCGGATTCTTAGACAAGGGAGCCATGAAGACAATGATGAATCCTGAAATTCTGGCTCCAGAATTTTGGACTAATACCGATGCCGAATTTCAAGCTGCAAATGGAGAAATATTCTAGGGCAGTCTCATTTCTAAACATCTAGTTGGAATAAAGTTTTTCCCTGATTGCATAACTTGGATCAAAGTCTTCGAGAACAAACTTCATGGTAAAGATGTTCTAATCAGATGGGATGCTTACACGAAAGCTGAAAGACTCCGAGTCCTTCGTCATGGCATCCGATACAAACATCATTTCCAACCTGTTACTGCTGTCACTAATATGTTATGAAATTTTTGTGCAGATTCTCATGCCGACTTCAAACATAAAAGTTCGCTTTGGAAAAATGAAAAGTTCTTTGTTAAGCTTCCTCTTAAGCTTAATGAGGATTTCAATCCAACCAAAGCAACTCATCCAGGCATGACTCCAGATGACCAAAAACTTGCTCAAGAAGAATGTGCGCAACTGCTACAACGATGTTTAATCGAGTCAACTAGTTCTAGTTGGGCTTGCCAAGCCTTTTATGTCAACAAAAGGAGCGAGCAAGTTAGAGGTAAGAAAAGGTTAGTCATTGACTATAAACCTTTAAACCAGTTTTTAAAAGATGATAAGTTTCTGCTCCCACGGATTCAAAACCTTTTTACTCATTTAGCGGGAGCAAAAATCTTTTCAAAATTTGATTTGAAAGGTGGTTTTTGGCAATTAGGAATTGCACCTGAAGAACGTTATAAAACTACCTTTTGCATTCCTAATGCTCAATATCAATGGAAGGTGATACGATTTGGGCTAAAGGTAGCTCCTTCAATTTTTCGAAAGGCAAAGATAAAAATTTTCCAGCCCATCCTTCATAGTGCTTTGATATACATTGAAGATATCCTGCTCTTTTCAAAAGACGATGAAGCCCATTTGTCACTGTGAGAACAGTTCTTTGACATCGTCAAATCCCAGGGTATCATGATCACTGAAAAGAGAAGTTCCATTGGCCTCCATGAGATTGAATACCTCGGTATGAAAATCTCAAACTGAAAAATCCAGCCAGGTCCTCACCTTGTTGAAACCCTTCCTTATTTCCCATATGAGAACCTGTCCATAAAAGAGATCCAACATTTCCTTAGCATCATTAAATGTATCAAAGTCCTCCTTCTTGACTCTTCAAAATATATCAGCCTGTTGTCACAGGTTAGGAAGAAAAAACTGCCACCATGGAATCCTGAACACACCAAAGCTATCCGAACCCTTAAACATATGTGTCAACACCTCCTTTCAGATTATGGTTTGCCCACAGGTCCCAGAATCAAAGATTTGGATATAGGTAATAAACCTTTAGTGAAGGAGATGACCTTCTCTTTTCCAGAAATGCCAATAGAACCCAGTATCCTAACCAACCCTTTATTCGGACCAAAAAATAAAAATTTGTTGAATAAATTCTTTGACAGCCTACCAGAACCTATACCTGTCATGTTCACAATCCTAGAATTCTATCAACCCAAATTAGCCCACTGTAATACAGTCGACCAAGTCAAAGAATATGCCAGAAAAATCGTGTTCAAGCACCAAGCCTTAATCGGCCGTGAACAATTCCACTTTCGAGATGTGTCCTTTGATCCAGATCAACCTTTCAGCAACATTGCCATCTTCCCTCGGGCATAGTTTATTTCTGAAGACAGGTTTAGATATCTGTGGACTCTTGCAATCCTATGTTACTATCCTATAGAAATTGAGGTTCACAGTTTTAAACCGGTTCTTGCTAATCCTGATCACTTTGGCGACACATTGCTATGGCGTTATATCACGCTCTTTCAGACAACTCTGGATTGGTATGATGATTGCTGCCAAGACCTCCCAGGCAGTCCAGCAAAGATATATCAGGTGTACATTGTGCATTTAGATTATCTTATGGCAAGGCACATAGAATTTCAACGGATTTATCACAAACCTATGCCTTCTCCACGGACTAGCAAATGGACCTTATCCAGAGAATCACTATCTCAGCCATTCATGGCTAGAGCTCGTGATGAACTTTTTGAGCACTTGAAGTCTAAAAATGTCCTCCAGCAGTCACCAAGTGCAAATTATGCAGACATCTTTGAACAAGATAGCCAACCCAATGAAGACTTTATTTGGGATGAATATCCGTCACACTCGAAAATTCACATTCCAGAGTATTATCAATGGTGTCCCTTGTTCCAAAATCAAGCAAGTCAGCTGTGCTCATCTACATCTCCAGCCCCAAGAAACCCTAGAACTCTTTAGCACTCCCAGCGTCACTGGCCGCAAAGAACAATTCAAGATCAGCCACAACAGCAGTCTCACACAAAAGGTTCCGGCTAGCAGAAGGTCCCATCTTGCACAAGAAATTTTTGCAACAAAATAGATCACATGAAGTAGAAATTTTGGTTTCATGATCACTCCATCCAACCGAAGATAACACAGGTTTTTACTATTCTCAGTTAAAATTATAGCCAAGATAGAAGAATTCTACCATCAAAATTTTCTGTCTGGGAATCTCTACAATTTTCGTCTAGCTTTTGTGTTTCTTTCAAGCGTCAATAAACCAGCCAAGGAAGCAAGCATGTCAAGATAGAGAATTTTCTGCCAAGGGAATTTTCTACTATTGAAATGCCTTATTCATTCAGCCTTCTTTCAGAGTTTGTTCGTCCAGCATTTTGTAGACGTTTTCTCCATGTTTGTCCAGCCTTCTGAAGAATAAAATGCTGTCTCTCATACAAGGAACAAACAACCAGCAAGGATGTCCAGCCATGTTTTGTCAAACAGTATGAGCTGAATATTCCTTTTAGGTTTTGAGCCCTGAGTACAGCCAGATGTTTCAGCACACATACATCAGAATGAAGCTGTCCACTAAGGAAGATTGCACAGCCACGTCTTCTGCATGAACAACAATATCTTGTGCCTAAAGCATTGCCATTACAGTTTGGTTTGTTTTGTCCTTTTTCCATGTGTCTTTCCAGAATAACATTGAAGCCCCTCAGCCATGCAATATTCAGCCTCTTCAGCCATGTTGCCAGCTTCGGTTTCACATTTTCAGTTTGTCTCATTTCCTTTGTAGCCATGTATTGTGTTTACGTGTCTTAGTAGGGTTTTGTCCCTTTGTATTACGTGTTGTTTACATTTCTACGTGTTGTAAGTTTCATTTCCATATGGTAATTGTCCAAGTAATGTAATCTGTCCTAAGGTACCTTGTAAGTCGGCCACTACCATCTATAAAATGGCATGACATATGATCATTAAGGACAGGCTAAGTTGAGAACTAGGAAAAGTTGAATAGAGAGTTAGAAAGTTATCTAAGTTTTTCTTTAGAGTGTCTACTGAAGTCTTGTATAGTGTCTACTATAAATATTTGCGAGCAATAATATGATTAGTGTTCCTTTCAATGTAGTTCTAAGCCTTTCATTTCTCTCTCCCGAAATCTTTTGATGAACAGTTATCAGAATCATAAATCAGAATAATGAACATTTATATTAGAATCAGACAACTTTAACAAATCAAAATGTCATAGATCTTGGCTCAAGCAAACATACAAATTTATTGGTCAGATAATTAAATTTAGTCTAGCTATTTATCCTACTACGAAGGCTAGGAAGATTGAAAATTGTGAGCATTTTGACGATGCTCAATGGGTTTAGACAAAAATAAAGGGAACATGTTCCTCGCAACAAACTGACATGTAACTCAAGCCTTAAACTAAAATTTATTCTTTCAAATCAGATATCTCATGTACAAATTTCTTTGAAATCCTTTAGAAAAATCGATAAATATTTGAAATCATAAAACAAAACAAAAAAAAAACCTGTTCAATAAAATTAATTATATAAGGATCAAAATCAAATCAAGTATTTGTGAAATTTTAAATAATATAAGTATTTATTTCAGAAAGAATAGGAACCTAATACTCACCTTGTCAATTCTCAAAATCTATCTAAATATGAATCAAATAAAAAATTAAACTCCTAATTAGAATAAAGAAGATCAAGATCCAATATTTACTATGCCTATTGTTAAATAATCTTACCCTTATTGTGCAATTCTGACATATCTAAGACATTGTCTCTTATGATTCTATTAATAGTTGTCTTTGCATTCTTCCCCAAATAAAACAAAACTGATTACTCAAATCCTAAAGATGATACCTATATATAACTAATGTTCCACACAAAACTTTAAACCGATTAGGCCCAAAAATAACCTTATTAATTTGGACTTAAAAATCAAACCCATTATCTTGGGGCGAGGTGTCACAATTGTCCCCCCATCTTTTATTGCCAAATGTCTGTGCTCTTCTCTGCTGATGCAGACAAGTGCTACAAAGAAACCAAAAATATAAATTCAATTATTTTGTGGTAGAATTGTCAACCATGAAATAAGTAGATATTGAATCATAATAAAATAATTAATTTGTAGTATGGTAGTGGCAAACATCATATCTCTTTAAGCATCCACAATTAACGTACAGAAGCTTCACAGTCAGTACTATAAACAATCAGCTTCTGATATTTAGAAATCTTCACAATAGTGTTGACAACACCTATAGACCATTAGCATATCAAAGATTTTCCATTATAAGAAGATCATGTATTGGGAATGTTGATAAGATTTTTTCAATCTAGTTGGGATCAGGATTCAGAGAGATGAACCTACCTCTTTATACAAAAGGATAGAATATGTTTAGAATAAAGAAGTTTCATAAAGTAGACAATTAGTTTAGTTATTCTTTACGACTAAGGGACATGTATTTCTCTAGTAACAACTAAAAACAAATTTCAATATTTTGATGATGAATCTGATTTCTAATCCATGAAAAAAAAACAGATGTCTGACATAAGTCACAGGGCGGAACTATGAGTCCAGCGCAAATGCTGTAAAACAAATATTAAGAGTTTTTCTTTTTCTTTTTTTTTTTCCACAACATTAAGTACTAGAAAAATGCATATGAATGAGCATGACTTATTTTTCTTTAGTTCTCAAAATGAAATTTTTAACAATTAATTTAAAACTATTAACTATAGAAAAGAAAATGTTAGAAAATGTAAAGCTGCAACCTAAGCATGTGGTGGAATTCATCACAAAAAAAATGAATGAATACTTCCTCGTAGGGGATTCCAACACTGGATTATAGATTGACCCACAAAGCAAAAGAGTTTGAATACACCAAAAGCGCATTGCAGTTCACAAATTGATTAGTTTCAATTTTAAGCACAGATGATAGACTTCAGGTCTCTCCACACAGACAACGTCACTCTCATGCACTGATGCAGAGGTGATTGCTGATCAAGGTGGTTCAGATGCGGGGCAGGTATCGGTTCAGCAAGTTTCGGTTCCATAATCAGCTCCACGACGTTCAGAACGTTTGAAGAAATGGGCGTGAGCTATTTGAAACACCGAATTGATGCCGGGCACGATTCCCGAGGCGACTGAAATGTTCTTGGATTGGGCTCAAATCTAACTGGTTGACCCGAAACGGTCCAACAAACCAAAGTCATCACTATGCTATGATGCAAGGTGTTTTTCGGCCATTCGAAATCGTTTCGATGGAGTTTTGGCCAATTTTCAGTTTTTAGTGGCATTGTCATAATTTTATAATTTTTAGTGACAGTTTCGTAATTTACTGTTTTTCTAGGCGGTTTTTCCGCAATTTCTTTACTTTTAGTTTCCTATAAGGGTTAGGCTTTGTTTTTGGCTTTAA
Source organism: Parsonsia alboflavescens (assembly GCA_028571225.1). Taxonomy (NCBI): domain Eukaryota; kingdom Viridiplantae; phylum Streptophyta; class Magnoliopsida; order Gentianales; family Apocynaceae; genus Parsonsia; species Parsonsia alboflavescens. The sequence continues at coordinate 18,783 of JAOXNR010007699.1, forward strand.
GAATTGTTTTCGACAGTTTTGATGAATTAAAGTTGCCTCTTTTCGGCTTTTCGATTTTCGATTACTTCGAAAATTGTTTTGAGCTTAATTTTAATTTTCGTCTTCTAACTACTTTTGTTGAAGTTTGATTAGAAGGAAAATTGAATCAGGTTTTTTTGTTGTTTCTTGTTTTGCAAGTTTCTGAACAAGAACGAATCTTCAGATTCTGTTTCCGACTGCGTCAGTTGGTATCAGAGACTAGATCTGTCTAGATCAGTCAGTTCTGCACCATGGCAGGAAGCAACCTTTACTAGAACATTGCTGCGTTAATCGAAGCCATGCAATAGGATCGTGAAAAGTCTAGGCGGGATAGGGAAGAGTTGCGAAGGGGGATGTAGCTAGAGAGGGAGAGTCGTGAATGCTAAATACAGGATTTGACACAGATGGTGTAGCGACTGGCAACTGGCTGACAACCAGAACAGCCAAAACCTGAAGGGGCGGACGAAGATGTTGAGGACGATTTCGGGAGGCCACCACGTGAACAACCTAGGGTTCGACCGAGGGGAATGAGGGGAGGCTACCAATTGCTTAGAGACGATGAACGAGAACCCGTCTTCCCTCGTTGGGATATAGGGTTTAAGATGGAGGTTCCGGAATTTTCAGGAGGGTTGTCGCCTGAAGAATTCTTAGATTGGATGAGCTCAGTGGATGAACTTTTGTTGTTGAAGGAGGTTCCGGCGGGAAAAAAGTTATCTTTGGTTTCGATGAGGTTCAAGCACAGGGCTGCCGCATGGTGGCAATCTTTCGGATATCAGAGATACCTAGATGGTCTTCCAGTTTTGGACGATTGGGGGGAATTCAAGAGAGAGATGTGCAACGAGTTTCTACCCTTCAATTACCGGCAGACTATGTTCCAGAATCTTCAAAGTTTGACACAGGGTTCTCGGAGCATCGAAGAATACATGCTTGAGTTTTACCGAATGGTGGCGAGGAACCAGTTGCGCGAAACTCAGGAACAGCTCGTGGCTCGATATCTCCATGGACTACGACCTGTTATTCAGCATGCTTTATAAGTCCATACCTTTAACACTATCACGGACTCGCAGACAAAGGCATAAGTTGTGGAGAAGAGTCTAGCGAGGGCTAGCGGCAGAAGTGTTGGATTTGGAAGAGGCTTTCCTCCTCCCCGTGTTTCTTTGGCAAGTAGCTCTTCGACAACACGAGTATGTAGCTTTTCAGCCCAAAATCGGTTCAGAAGAGGTAGCGTACAACTCGACCAAGGGTCAGGTAATGCTCCGAATAAGTCTTCCACCAGTAAAAAAGCTAATGTAAAGTGCCACAGATGTCAGCAGCTAGGACACTATGTGAATGAGTGTCCGAGGATAAGGTCGCAGTTACTGATTCAGGAGGGCACCGAAGAAGAGTCTGAAGAGTATGTTGGTGATGATTTGTATGAAGAGGAGTATACGTGTTATGTCGCACCTGAGGATATCCAGGGAGATAGTTTGGTTTTGCGGGGGATTTGTTTAGTGCCCAAAGCCGATGAAGATTGGAAACAGAGAAACATCTTCACAACCCGGTGTATAATTAAAGGGAAGGTATGGCTTGTGATAATTGATACAGGAAGTTGTGAGAATATAATTTCACGAATGGCAGCGCAGAAGCTTCAGTTTAAGACAGAACCTCATCCAATGCCATACCAGTTGGGGTGGTTAAATAATGATACAGAGGTCAGGGTTTCAGAGAGGCATAGGGTGGAATTCTCGTTTGGACCTTAGTATTCTAGCACTATCTATTGTGATGTTGTCCCGATGGATGCCTCATATTTACTACTCGACAGGCCATGGCAATACGACAATCATGTGACGGATGATGGATTCACGCACCGTTATACTATCAACCGAGGGCCAAAGAAAGTGGTACTTCAGCCCATGCAAGGATGAATGGTTGATAGTAAGAAGACAATTATCTGCCTGCCACGGAAGGAGTTTGAAGAAAAGGTAACTGAGTCTGAGTTTTGTTTTGCTTTAGTTGCGACTGATTTGTTGACATCGGACAGTAGTGAGGCCGAGTTGGAGATTCTAGAACAAGTTCAAGAGCTATTGACTGAATTTGCAGACTTGTTGCCAGATAGTTACCAGTTGGGTTGCCTCCGTTGAGAGATATCCAGCATCAGATAGATCTAATGCCGGGTTTTGTCCCTCCTAACAAAGCGCATTACCGAATGTCCCCATAGCAACATGAAGAGCTGAAGCGACAAGTTACGGAGTTACTTGATAGATTATTTATCCGAGAGAGCATAAGTCCCTATGCGGTGCCTGCTTTATTGGTACCGAAGAAGGATGGCACATGGAGGATGTGCATGGACAACCGTGCCATCAATCGTATTAAGATCAAGTATCGGTTTCCGATTCCACGATTAGATGACATGTTGGACCAGCTCAGTGGAGCGACTATCTTTTCAAAGATAGACTTGAAAAGTGGCTACCATCAACTTCGAATCAAACCTGGAGACGAGTGGAAGACTGCTTTTAGGACGAAGGAAGGGCTCTTCAAGTAGCTAGTCATGCCTTTCGGTCTCTCGAATGCGCCCAGCACTTTCATGAGGGACATGAATCAAGTACTGCGTCCTTTCCTCAATGACTTTGTGGTAGTTTACTTTGATGATATACTTGTGTATAGTCGGGAAAAGGAAGAACATCTGCATCACCTACGGTTAGTTTTAGCTACCTTGCGAGATCATAGTTTGTTTGCCAATCGGAAGAAATGCGGTTGGATGATTGACAGGATTGTATTCTTAGGGTATGTGGTTTCGACAAATGGGATTCAACCGGATGATGCCAAGATTCGGACGATCTGTGACTGGCCAATACCAAAGAGTGCAACAGAGGTTTGGTCTTTTCATGGATTAGCAAGTTTCTATCGACGGTTTATCAGTGATTTCAATGTGTTGATGGCACCCTTGATTGATCTTTACAATACCAAGGTGTTTGAATGGACAGAGGGGCTCTAGAGGCATTTGATGTGATAAAGGAAAAGCTGACAAGTGCCCAGTGCTTGCCCTGCCGAATTTTGATAAGGTATTCGAAGTGGATTGTGATGCTTCGAAGGTGGGCATAAGAGTGGTTCTAAGCCAGAAGGGACGGCCAGTAGCCTATTTCGGAGAAAAACTTGGAGGGCCAAAGTTGAACTATTCAACTTATGATGTCGAGTTCTATGCCATAGTCCGAGCTCTTCAACATTGGAGGCATTATTTGATACAGCGGGAGTTTGTGTTATATTCCGACCACCAGGCTTTGAAGTTTCTTCAAGGGCAGCATCGACTTAGTGATAGGCATGCCAAGTGGGTGTTAGCGCTTGAATAGTTCACATTCACCTTAAAACACAAGTCAGGCATTGCGAATACGGTGGCTGACGCATTGAGTAGACGACGTTCATTGCTTAACATGATGCGGGTTTTCACCTTGGGCTTTGAGGGATTGAGAGAGTTGCTATAGGATGATGCTGATTTCGGTCCTATTGTGAAAACCGTGGAGCAGCAGGGACGGTGTGATTACGTGCTTCATGATGGCTATCTTTTTCGAGGTAACTGCTTATGTATTCCTGATACATTGTTGAGATTATTGAACGTTCAGGAATTACACTCGCAAGGGCACTTCGGCAAAGACAAGACAGCCGGCTTGATCAAGGAGAAATTTTACTGGCCAGGAATTGACAAGAGTGCCCAGGATTACGTTAAGCGATGTCGAGTTTGTCAAGTGTCGAAAGGAGGGGTCTTTATACACCTTGACCCATTCCGAATGTGGCATGGACAGATGTGTCAATGGATAAAGTATTGGGTTTGCTGAGAATGCATAATGGGTTTGACAGCATCATGGTCGTGGTGCATAGGTTTAGCAAGATCTCTATCTTCATTGCTTGCAGTAATTCTATGGATGCGAGCAAAATTGCCGACTTGTACTTTGGGGAAGTAGTGCGACGATTTGGATTGCCACGGAGTATCCTGTCTGATTGAGATATGAAGTTCATGAGCCATTTCTGGCGGGAGCTTCGGAAGCGCATGGAGACTACTCTGAAGTTTAGCACTCCATACCATCCACAGACAGATGGCCAGACGGAAGTGGTGAATCGTACCTTGGCGAACATGTTACGGGGGCAGGTCAAATCTTTTGGGACTTGGGATTTTGTACTTGCGAAGATTGAGTTTGAATTCAACTGCTCTGTGAACAAGTCCACCAAGTTTTCCCCTTTTCAGATTGTTTTGGGGAGAAATCTGAGAAGTCCTCTTGACCTTGCTATTCCTGATCATGGTTCACATCCAAGGAAGGTGGGGGATCGCCTGGTTGATCTACAGTCCATTCATGCAACTGTCAAAGCGAACTTGGAGGAAGCTTATGCTCAGTACCAGTTGCATGTGCATCAGTCAAGGCTAGATGTCCAGTTTGAGGTAGGTGATCTGGTTTGGGTTACTCTGTCCAAGGAACGATATCCTGCTAGTGAATATCATAAGCTCAAGGATCGGAAGGTTGGACCATGCCAAATCCTGGAGAAACTTGGCATCAATGCTTACCGAGTCGAGTTACCGGACGAGTTCAACATCTCCAATGTTTTTAATGTGCAGCATCTCACGGCTTTCCATGGAGATAATTCGAGCTTGAGGACAAGTTCCGTTCAGGAAGGGGAGCCTGACGTAGAGCTGGTTGCGGATCAAGGTGGTTCAGATGCGGGGCAGGTGTCGGGTCAGCAAGTTTCGGTTCCACAATTAGCTCCACGACGTTCAAATCGTTTGAAGAGGATGACGTGAGTTGTTTGAAACACCGAATTGATGTCGGGCATGACTCCCGAGGTGACTGAAACAGGCTCGGATTGGGTGCAAATATGACTGGGTGACCCGGAACGGCCGAACGAACCAAAGTCACTGCTATGTTGTGTTGCAAAGCATTTTTTGGCCATCCGGAGTCGTTTCGATGGAGTTTTGGCCAATTTTCAGTTTTTAGTGGCGTTATAGTAATTTTACAGTTTTTAGTGACAGTTTTGTAATTTACTAATTTTCTAGGGGTTTTTTTGCAATTTCTTTACTTTTTGTTTCCGATTAGGGTTAGGCTTTGTTTTTGGCTTTAAGAATTGTTTTCAGCTGGTTGCTTTTCGACAGTTTTGATGAATTAAAGTTGCCTCTTTTCGGCTTTTCGATTTTTGACTACTTCGAAAATTGTTTTTCGCTTGATTTTATTTTTCGTCTTCTAACTACTTGCGTTGAGGTTTGATTAGAAGGAAAATTGAATCAGGCTTTTTTGTCATTTCTTATTTTGCAAGTTTCCGAACAAGAACAAATCCTCAGATTTTGTTTTCGACTGTGTCATGCACACATGATCTCTTTCTCTTGATTTTTAATACTTATGATTATAAATTTGGAAGAGAGATCTTATAAGGTAAGTCTTTAATTGATTTTAAAGATAAATTGAGAAATATGTATACCTTGCATTTGAAATTGGATTGAATTAATTGAAGAATAAGGCAAGATGGTACATAGAATGCATTAAGCTTGCAAACACCTTTAAGTTAACCAATGATATAAACAATAACAATGGTCCATACATGTTGTACTAAACAATTGAAAATCGGCAATTTATATTCCATTTGTAATGTATTTGTCTTGAAAGAAAACAAGAAAGAAGTTATAATGAACCAAAACTAACCAACTATTTTGCATCAGTCAACACGACAAGAATGATTAATGCAACCCAAGTAAAATTGTCTCGAGAAACTTAAGGGTAAACCCTAAACCACATCAATGAATGAATTATTTTCTTTCTAGAGATAGGAGGGAAATCATTAGAACTACTATGCAAAGAGCTTGAGCTAATGTATTCTCCATTCATTGTACCAAAATTGGAAAAAAAGAGAAATTTTGTTTCCAAGCAACAAAAAGAAATTAAAGGTAAACTCTAAATCAAATAAACAATTATTCTTTTGAATTCAGTCTAAATAAATTAAAAAAACTAAACTATGTATTCTTCCTACACAGACATGTAGCTCCAATCAAATTAGGGCTTATAAAAATCATTCGTTCCACTAAAATGAACATTGAAAATAAATAGAACCAAATGAAAAGAGAAAAACAACAAAATAGACCATTTGGTAAACCTCTAAGATTTGGGTAGGCCATAAATAATAGAGCCCTATCTTCTCAACTGTAAAGATGATTGAAGTGAATAGGTGAAAGGAGAAAAAAAAAGGGAATTGTATATGGGCGTGCCTAATGAAAAAGGAATGGAAAGGAATAAGAAGAATCGAGGGTAAATTAGATATAGTATTGAGAAGGTATGAAACAATCTCTTCTGTGTAACAAATTAGTACAGAAAAACTAGGTGTAAAAAGACAAAAAGATCCTCACTCCCACCCAACCAACCCACGAACCAAAAATTGGAACTTCTTTGCTTTCCTATATATTTTGGATATTTTTTTTTCACTTCCTCTAACAAGCAGATGGGGAAGAATGATAGTGGCATGTGTTTCTCTATGCAACGTTATTCATCGAGAATGCAGTTAAAAGTTTTGCAATGAGGAATGCTACTCCTACTTTGTAAATTCTCTTGATGCCCTTATTTTCCATAATGGCTAGAGACTTTGAACTGAAATAACCACTATAATATATTTTGCAATTTTCCATTGAATGGATTAGCCTTGAAGATTTTGAAAAGTTTCGGTTGAAACTTTGTTATGATAGGCATAGTAGATGTAATGGAGATATGAAAGAGGAGATGAGTCCAATTTGATTGACATTGAGAATGTCGATGCAAGATATGGAATTGTTTCTCTGGAAATTGAGGACCTAGTAGATGCACAGGAAGTGGGGGAGACCAATAGAGACAGAAAATCCACGCAACAAGATAGGGAAACTTGTGAAGAACCAAACAATACTTCTGGAATTTCAAGTGAAGTAGGGAATATGGATGTGAGAAGTATTCACATAGATGAGGTAATTTGCGAGAATTTGATCGGCTGCGCTTGGAAATTGAAATTCTAAATAGATGTATAGGAAGTTGGAAGGGCAACCAAAGAGAACCAAACAATAATTCAAGAAAAGCATGTGTATTTGGAACTATTGGTGTGATAAATAGTAGAGTAGATAATGTCTTTGATTAAGATCTTGATTGTATAGAAATTACGTTGCTATTGATAAAGAGCTTGAACCTAGTAAGATGTAACATTTGGGCACTAGTAATGCTAGAGAAGATCGTAATTCTAATATATGTACAGGCACAAATAATGGAAGTGGTGCTACACCAATGGTTGTGACTGGATCAACAAATCTTAATGTTGTAGGTAATGAAGTTAACAACAACCTTGAAGAAAGGAGAGGAGTCGATGAGGAAGACATGTAAAAAAAGATCGCTAAGAATAGTGTGAGTGAAAATTTATTAGATTTCTCCTTTGTGACGAGGAGGAAATTGAAAGTTTTGTTGATTCTGAGTATGGATTAAGTGAAAATGATATTGAAAATGTTGATTCCACCCATGAGAAAGTTGGGAAATGTGCTAATAAAGAAGTGGATAAATTGAAAAGATGAGAGATGTGGTGAAGCTCATGGAGAAATTAGTAAATGATAAAGATTCAAATGAGGTTGTTGCAAAGAAATCCCGAGGAGATTTAAGTGGCATGAAGAATGCTAGGAAAACCATAAGGGGGAGAATTAAGGGGCACAAGAAAGACATGGAGGTTTCAAATAACCTAGTCTTTGATTCTTATTCCAGTTCAAAAGAGGAACAGACTTCCAAGAGACAAAGTATCAAGCTTTCCGAATTCAATAGTGAAAAGAGATGGACATATTCGAAATTGTGGTTGAGATGTTGTTTATGACCACAAATGAGTTGAGTATGAAATTGTTAATCATGGGGTGCCGCGAGGGAGGGAGGTGTCCTTTAACGTCAAAAATAAAAGAAATAGAATCAATGCAATTAGTCTTCCAGCTTTACGCAAAGCAGAAAATTGTCTTTAGAGTGAAAAAAAAAAAGAAAAAAAAGAAAAAAACCTGTTCTATTAAATAATATATATTTCTTATTTATACTATATCTAACAATCTTAAAACAGATTTGAGTGTATTCAATAAGGCAACTTCAAAAGCTGTCATTATGCCCATTGATGGATTAGACAATAAACTCTATATAGGTTAGTTGGTAGTGGAAAGCACTTTGGGATGCATTGGAAAAAACGTGCAAGGCTGAATGATGCAGGCTGGTCCGAGTTTGGAATGAGTTCAACTTTGACTTTTGGACTTTTTGTGTTTTTAGGGTTTTTTTTTTTTTAATTTCCAATTAGGTTTAGGGTAGATTTTAGGTTAAAAATATCTCGTTTTGTCTTCAGTTATAGACAGGCTTTTACAATGTGATTTTTCCGACTTTTTCCATTAAATTGAAAACTTATGTATTTCGGAATATCCAATTCTTTTCCTATTTATTCATTAATTCTTTCCTATTTATTGCATCACTGAAGATGTCGATTTAAAGAAATTTGTTATTGGCAGGTTCCTTGTCTTCAAAATGGTTGATTCAAAGATCATGGAGAATCAAGTGCAGGAATTATAACTCATTTTACATTAGATACTTACTAAAGGAATAAATTTGAGTGAATCTTTCCAAGTGGCTACTACCATCAAGCCCAAATAATTAATTTCATGGATTAAAAAATCCTTAATTAATTATTAATGCTGTCTAGAATAAAATTAATTCTTTCTCCAATCTTCTATTTTGGAATGCCATTAAATCGTTTATGATCAATAGTGCTAAATTAGAAACCTTAAGACACAATGTTTATGGCTCTAAAAGACCAAAATACCCTTGCTTTATGATAGCAATATACTTAGTCATTTTAAACACATTCTTAGGTTATTGTAGAAACTTAAGGCTTGTTAAGATAAATCTCAACCCTTAGTCTTTTAGCTGCAGGTGTATTGACACATTTTGCTTCTATGTAATACACTATTGAACCTAGGTCTTAAGAACTATCATCTTACTTAATAGCATCTACCATCCTTTGATATCTAGTTCAAACTATTAAATTCAGTTGAATATTCACTAGAAGAATATTCAATACTATATTAAATAGTACTCCAAAGGCCTTGAATTCAGTGAATTAACTTGAACTATCCACAAGGTGGCAATTAACCCATCTGATAAATCAAAAGGCATAGCGACCTTATTTTATAGGTCTGTCTTAACTAACTAAATCAATGTACCTAACATAAAAACTATTGGTCTCATAGGTAAGAAACCTCACTTATGTTATACTAAAGCACAAGGACCCATTTTATACTAAAGCCATGCCACCAACGCATACTCATGTCATGGGGACGTGCCCACATAGTATTGACAATGATATTCATTCTCTCCTCTTTGATTGTATCTTTAGAGAACAATCATTAAATGGTCCAGTTCTATACTTATCAAATGAGCTAACACATATAGTCTTGGAGCACTACCTAATGACTAAAAGTAAGTCACCCTACTTAAATGAGACTAACGGTTTATGACCCTTGTACAAAGGAAAGCCCAATTCCATTAATTGGTCAAGAAAGGAGTGCTTGTGATTTAAAGTTTCAATGATTCATACCTTACTTTGAAGAACGACCGAAAACATGAATCTTCTGATTAAATCACATGGATCTTATTGTATGTTGTACGAATTTTATAAAGTTCATAGAGTTAAGTATGCTTGAAAGGACAAACTAACACTTGAAGGCTTCATGAACTACAGCCTCAATGGATGGAACTTTTTGTATAAAGATTTATACTTCAAGTTCAAACTCAAAGATAGGATAAAGACGGCTTGTAAAACACATCTTGATGCATCTAAATTATGTCATTTCAATCCAAGGAGGAAACATCAAAGAAGGGTGAAAAAATCAAGCCAAACAAGTCAAGAAGAAGCTCTAAGACAGAGCAATCGATCAGCAATCACTTGTAGGCTACAAATCTGAGCCTAACCAATGCAAGGACTAGTCCAGTACCGGCGCCGGTCAGACCCTTGCCCAGGTTGACTTTTAATTGTTTTCTTGACTTTTCTTTGTAGTTTGTGATAGTTATTAAGGGGATTAATGTCTTATACCCTAACCACGAATTATTAGATTAATTTAGGGCTTTGTGATTATATATAGTCTCTTATATTCAGTAATTTGAATAACCTATCTTACAAACAATTGATCAAATTTGAGATGATTCCACTTTGCATCAAACTTGTTTTGGTTGAGTGTTCTTCCTGAAACTCTTCTAAGGTTCTTGATTAACTACTTATTGGCCTTTCATCACTTGATTATGGCGTTGATCTATCTACCAAAGTCAAGGCATTCATTGATGTTGAAAAATAACTTACTTTAATGTACTAGCTATGATCTTATGATGAGTCTTGGGAAATTCAAAGTTTGATGTGTTTGAGATTGATGAATGAAGGTGCTCCTTCCAAGATCACATCATCTGTTAGTATTAGAGTCTAGGATTTTTATTATAAGGTTGGACTATCTTATTTTCTTTCTTTATGTTTATTGTTAAGGTCATATTTGCTTCTTTGAAACTCTATGATCTATGATTGTTTCGTGTTTTGTTCTTCTTCATCTATCTTAGTTCTTCTTGTAATGCACGTGTTTGCGAGAATTAAGCCTAATGTGAAAAACAAGGACTAATTATATTTGTTTGGTGATTGTTCTTCAATCCCTACAAAAATTTTTTTTAAAAAAAAAATCAAGAGAAAGAATGTGAAAATCGAAAAAGTTGAGAAAAAAAAATTAAAAAAGAGTTTAAAAAAATGTGATTATCAATGAGATCTATTGATTTGAAGCGTGAAATCCATTGTTAATTTCATCAATTGGTGAGATGAAGTTGATTGTTGAGTTATTGTGATTGATTTGCCTATTGCCTACTCAAATTTGATATCAAGGCAATTGAAATTACTAAAATATAATCAAATTTGGGATCAATTATCTTTGACCTCAAGGTGTTTGTCAAAAAGCCTTTCAATTTTTTCTTTGTATTCTAATTGTTTGATCAATTGTCTTGGGCTCATCGACATATTTTTTGAAACTCTTATCTCTTTGGTTCTTGTTTGTTAATCTATATTAACTAGTTGATTAAGTCTTTGTGGGTATTTTGCCATTCGTTGCTTGAGTTCATTCCATTGCTCATTTGAGTGATAGAGATCAAGCCCCATCAATACCAACAGGGCTTATTACAAGATCAAGGGCAGTCAAGATGAAGAGATCATTGGTCATATTCATGCAAAATAAGGCGGAACAACTTGACTTTGAATCCATTGTCAATGCGATAAAGTTTGATGGAGAAAGACCAAAGAAGGACTTCAGTCTGATGATAATCCAAGGACTTGAAGAGCAGTTTTCAAGTGAAAAGCATGCCCTAAGGACCCACAGAATGCACCTCAATGAAGCCCCAAAAGAAGGCATGAAAGAAATCAACAAAGAAGGGACATATTGGCAAAAGGTCCCTAACCAGTGCATCAAAAAGGGACTGGTGAGCCCCTGAACCTTAGCCATTTCACACCTGCAGAGAACCAAAGTACTAGTTCTCACTGGTCCCAAAACCGATGCCAAGACTGGAGCCAATCAGCACTATTTTCATCCTTCAATTATTTGTTCAAATGCAATCTTAACTTCTTTTGATTGGTTTAACTTGGCTTTTTTTGACTTTTTTTGGTCTTTTAAGCTATTTAAAATTGTTGTAAATGTATTTTGACCCTTGCAAGACTTCCATTTGGTATTTTTATCTTTCGGACTATAAATAGTTTTCACATGGCAAACCATCAATCAAGATTATACGAATATTTCTTTACTATTCAAGCATGCCATCATTGGAAAGTTTTCACATGGCAAACCATCGATGAAGATTATATGAAGGGAATTCAAAACCATTAGTCAGAAGAGTCACTTCTACATTGTTCTAATCGACAGCCGTCCTATTCTAATTAGAGTCCATATAGACGAGGATTACTATCGGTTATGGATGAAGGGGGTTTGGAGTCTCAATGGTATACCTATCCGCATTCTGAAGTGGTTGCCATATTTCCATGTCAATTTGGAACCCGGAACCCTCTATTGTTCTAGTTTGGATTACTATCCCAGACCTACCTATACATTTGTTCAGGAAAGAGATCCTCTATTCATTTTCCTTCGCAATTGGCAAACCTCTGAAAGTCGATGCTTCAACAACAAACATGATGTGCCCTAGCTTTGTTAGAGTTTGTGTTGAAGTCGATCTATTGAAGAAACTTCCAAAACGAATTTAGAATGGCTAGGCGGAGGATGGATTCTAGCAAGAAATTTGTTTTGAGGAGCCCACAAATATTGTTCACATTGTACGAAGATAGGTTATACAATTGATCTCTGCTGCATCAAGCACCCAGAATTGAAATAAAATTTCAAATCTAAGAAAGCGAGTTCCAAATTGAACCCATGGTTGCTGCAGATTGCAAAGAAACCTAATCAGATTAACCTCAGGTTAATCAATTGACTATCTAGAAGATTAAATCACTATTTGGTGGAAATCAAAATTTACAGAAGAATGTAATTCCACCACAAATTGATTTGGAAACAATAGATGACGTTGAGGGCAATCAAGAACTTTCGGTCTCAGAGGATTCCCAACCTGTATTAGTGACAAATCACATTAATTCCGAAGCTCAACCTATTATTGACTAGCTTGCATTTGTCCCCCTTTATGAGATAATTTCAGATGTCGTGAAGGATTTAGGACTTGTGTCTAATTTTGGTCATGCAGGTGCAAGTGCAGATGATAGTAGGTCACTAGTACAAGGAATTTATTCAGAGTTAGTGCTTCCTCAATTGCAGAAGTTCTTGAAAATGCTCTAAAAGTTAAGAAGAAGAAGCAAATTCCGCCACTGATAGTGTTGACAAGGTCCCAGACCAAACAAAACGCTTTTGTAAATCATTTGGTATGAAGAGCTTGATATGGAATATACGAGGTATTTGTAACAATACTTTGATTATGCATTTGAATAAGTTAATTTGTTGGTGGCAGGAATGTTATGATGATGGCATTATATTTAATGTGGATGAAGCATCAAGAGGCAAGTCAGATATAACAGTTGCAGGGGGTATTGTAAGGAGGGGAAACATATAGTTTATGGGGGCTTTTTCCATTTACATCGGAGAGACAACAAATATGGTGGCTAAGATAGAGGCGTTATTGGAAGGTTTGAAGGATTGTTTGAAGGAAAAGTAGAGACAAGTACTTATTCAGATGGACCCTAAAAGTGTTGTAGATAGGGATGGCAAAATGATCTGGCCCGATGGATACCTGACCAGACTTGATCTGTTTGGGGCGGGTTTTACCTGACCTGTTTGAGGATGGGGAAGGTATGAGTTTTATAGAGGAGACCCGTGCACACAGGTCAGGTCGGGCCTGGGGTTGGCCAGTGACCTGACCCGCCCTGTTTAATATACACATTTTATAATTATATTTTATATAATTTTAAAATTTTTACTATCCTCACTGTTGGTGTTCAATTTTCAAACACTCAAATTACATCTCTTTTTCTCTCAATCTCTCATCTCTTTTTCTCTCTCATTTCAGCTCGGTGCCCATCCCTCCTTCCAGCTCCTGCTCGGCGGCCATCCCTCCTTCCAGCTCGGAGGCCGGTAATCCCAGTCGACTTCCTCCAACATTCTTCGGCTCCATCGCAGCCCATCTCCTCCATTGAAGTCTGGTGTCCTCCGTCGCTCTGCCGTCCGTCCCGTCTCCTCCGTTGCTGTCTTCCGGCGATATCCTGTGTCTTCAAAGGGTCAGCTATCTTCCGACGGTCTGCTGTCTTCCGGTCGATGGCTGCTATCCTCCATCTCTCAGATCTGGTCAGTCACTGCCCTCTCGGTTCTCAAAGGTTTTTTTTTTTTTTTTTAAAGTTATGAGATTCCTTTAAAAAGAAACCTTAAGATGAAGAGAATACCAGATTCGGATGTTACTTGGCCATTAGTTTTTAGAATATTGTTCATTGTAATTTTTCCTTAATTTTTTTTGTGATGCTTTCCAAGTGATGGAGACTTATCTGCATTGTTGTGAAATTGAAGATAGGATGTTTCTGTGCTGTTTGATAAAAATTAGGATGGAAAATGAGACTGTTTTAGTTTGTCCTTCCAATGGTTATATGCTGTTCTGTTCTTGGTTGTTAGCTCACAGCCACTACCCTCTCGGTTCTCATAGTTTTTTTTTTTTTAAGTTCTGAGATTCCTTTAAAAAGAAACCTTAAGATGAAGAGAATACCAGATTCGGATGTTACTTGGGCATTAGTTTTTAGAATATTGTTCATTGTAATTTGTCCTTAATTTTTTTTGTGGTGCTTTCCAAGTGATGGAGACTTATCTGCATTGTTGCGAAATTGAAGCTAGGATGTTTCTGTGCTGTTTGATAAAAATTAGGATGGAAAATGAGATTGTTTTAGTTTGTCCCTCCAATGGTTATATGCTGTTCTGTTCTTGGTTGTTAGCTCACAGCCACTACCCTCTCGGTTCTCATAGTTTTTTTTTTTTTAAGTTCTGAGATTCCTTTAAAAAGAAACCTTAAGATGAAGAGAATACCAGATTCGGATGTTACTTGGGCATTAGTTTTTAGAATATTGTTCATTGTAATTTGTCCTTAATTTTTTTTGTGGTGCTTTCCAAGTGATGGAGACTTATCTGCATTGTTGCGAAATTGAAGCTAGGATGTTTCTGTGCTGTTTGATAAAAATTAGGATGGAAAATGAGATTGTTTTAGTTTGTCCCTCCAATGGTTATATGCTGTTCTGTTCTTGGTTGTTAGCTCACAGCCACT
>JAOXNR010007720.1:0-33583 GCA_028571225.1 Parsonsia alboflavescens
GTAAGAAGCTTTCATGGTCTTGCATCATTTTATAGAAGGTTTGTGCCTAATTTCAGTACCATTGCAGCTCCCTTAACCGAAATTATGAAGTCCAAAGTGAAGTTTAGATGGGAAAGTTAGCAAGAGAGTGCCTTTCAAATGCTTAAAACAAAACTTACTTGTGCACCTATTCTTTACTTACCCGATTTTTCCAAAGTGTTTGAGATTTAGTGTGATGCTTCGGGGGTGGGAATTAGGGCTGTTTTGATGCAAGAAAAGAAACCAACTGCTTACTTTAGTGAGAAGTTAAATGGAACTAATTTGAACTACTCTACATATGACAAAGAATTGTTTGCTTTCGTTAGGGCCTTGGAGCATTGGCAAAACTACTTATGGCCAAGGGAGTTCGTTATTCATTCCGATCATGAGTCCTTTAGGTACTTGGAGGATCAATCAAAGCTCAGCAAAAGACATGCAAAGTGGGTGAAATTCATAGAGACGTTTCCCTACATCATACAATACAAGAAAGGTAAAGAAAATGTGGAAGCGGATGCTCTATCAAGAAGGTATTCCTTACTACTATTGATGCTAAGTTGCTTGGATTTGAATTTATTAAAGAGCTTTATGAAGAGGATGATGACTTCAAGAACATCTTTGTTGTGTGTGGACAATTGGCTTATGGTAAGCATTACTTGCATGATGGGTTTTTGTTTACAGAAGACAAATTATGTCTGCCTAAATGTTCTCTAAGGAAGTTGCTAGTTGTAGAAAGTCATGGGGGAGGACTAATGGGACATTTTGGCATTTTAAAGACATTAGATACTCTTAAGGAGCATTTTCATTAGCCTCATATGAAGAGAGATGTAATTAAAGTGTGTGAATCATGCATTATTTTTGAGAAAGCTAAGTCTACCATAAAACCACATGGTCTCTACATGCCATTAATTATTCCTCATGCACTTGGGAGCATGTTTCCATGGACTTTGTACTCGGAGATCTAGGAGTGGTAAGGGTTCAATTCTTGTGGTTGTTGATAGATTTTGCAAGATGGCACACTTTATTGCTTGTTCAAAGGTTGATGATGCACCTAATGTTGCAAATTTGTTTTTCAAAGAAGTGGTTAGATTGCATGGCATTCCTAGAACCATTGTTAGTGATAGGGATACCAAGTTCTTGAGTTATTTTTGGAAACTGCTTTGGGGGATGTTGGGGACAAAATTGTGTTTTTCTACCACATGTCACCCTCAAACGGATGGCCTAACGGAAGTAGTGAATAGAACTCTAGGAACATTGCTTAGAACCAAAATCAAAAAGAACTTAAAATCATGGGAAAAATGTTTGCCTTTCATTGAATTTGCTTATAATAGATGTGTATATTCTTCTACTCACTACTCTCCCTTTGAAATGGTTTATGGCATTAATCCTTTGACTCCTCTAGACTTGATTCCTTTGTCTATGACCGAAATACATAACTTAGATGGCAAAAGGAAAGCTGAAATGATTAAGAAGTTGCATGCCAAAGCAAGGGAAAACATCCAATTCCAAACACAAAGATATGCCAATCAACATAACAAAAGAAGGAAGGAGATGAAGTTCAATGTCGGTGATTGGATATGGATTCATTTGAGAAACGAAAGATTTCCTCAATTTCGAAAGAGTATGCTTGAACCAAGAGGTGATGGACCATTTCAGGTCATAGAAAAGATCAATGACAATGCATACAAAGTGGATCTCCAAGGTAAGTATAATGTAAGTTCAACATTCAATGTTAGTGATCTTTCTCCTTTTAATGTAGATGAAGCCAATTCGAGGATGAATCCTTTCGAGGTGAGGGGGAATGATGGTAATCCATTGCCTATAATACTAGCTGGTCCTATCACAACAGCTAGAGCAACTAAGTTAAGGAAAGCATTAATCACATTTGTGCAAGGAAGAGAAGGAATGCTAGACTTTACTACAATGTTTGAAGCTCAACCGTCAATAGAGGGGGAATCAAGGAAAGAGCTCAACTCGTGTATGATAGAAGACATCAAGGAGGGGTGAACAATCAAGGAAACAACCCTTTGGAAGCCTTAGAAGTCGGACTGGACAGTTGGCCGAAATTCTGCCAAAAATTTCAGTTTTAGTTGTCGATTTTTACAGCTTTGTAGTCTTGACTTTGTTTGGACTTTTCCACTTATTGTTAGTTGCTTTCTTTATGTTTTAAGCTAGATTTAAGTGGCTAATTAAGTCCCTAATCATAATTGGAGCTGAGCTTATAAATAGGTCATCATTTCTATTGCATTTCAACAATTAACTTTACAAACACTTTTTCAGAAATTTGAATGAATTCCATATGGATTCAAGTTGCTCCAAACGAGAGTGTAGCTTAGAGCTCTTCTAGGATTCTTAGTTAAAGTTTAGGGTTCTCAATGCTTGGATAGGGTAATTGAGTTGAGTTGATGGGCCTCAATCCATTAGATCATATTGGAAGACGATTGGTCAATAGTTTTAGCTTAAATCTCTTGCATGAAGTCTTGGGGAATAACAATTTGGTTTGGTCGAAATTTTGGATTTGATGAATAATGAATTCCTTCCAAATTTGTGATCACATCACGAGAGAGACGAGCAAAGAAGAATAGGGGTTTCCGCTCCCCACAGAGGACTGAAAGGGACCAACCAGTCTATGTCAAGGAGTGAATTGAAGATACCCCGCCCATAGCCATAGAAGAAACTCCCAATCTATAGAAACACCTAAAAAGTTCCAGAGAAACTGGAATTCTGTAAAGATGGTAGGTGACCACAAAGACTGCCACCGAAATGAATTGGGAATGAGTTGGGCCAAAGAAAATTGCCAAAGTAAGCAATATAAAAAAATAGAGGATGAATATACGGATGCCTACTGTAGGTGCGCTCATGCTTTTCGGGTGCAACAATTACACTCTTGTTGTGGCTTAACTCACCACAAAATGGAAAGATCAGGCTAGGGCTCAAGGTGGAGGCTATAGAATTACCCTTTGTTTCAAATAGCTCAAAGGTCTCGGCTTTCATGAAAGGAGAACTAGGCAATATCGGGGGAAAGTTAAAAACTCCATTATCCAGATCAGTGGAGGAAGAAGAAGATGTAGAGCCCTCGGTCTTGGGGGAAGGACTACTGGACATAGTTGACATGCTGAAAAGATAAAGAAAATATAATTTTTTTAGAAAAGAAAGATAAGGAAAACTCACTCGATGAAGTCCTGAAGGAGGAGGTGAACGTCTTGGAAAAGCAAAGTGTTCGAGCTGAAGAAGAGAAAGAAGTAACAGGTAGAAACTCTGAGAATTCTAACAGTATGAAAGAAAGTTTATGCAAATCTCCAACATTTGGGGAAATCAAATATAGGGAACAATGGATCTTGTGAAGCAGGTTAAAACTTTCCAAAATCTGGGATGCGTCTACGTCTCAAAGGCCAGAATTCTCCCAACTTCCTCTCACAAAGAGTGAAGGCGTAGCACTTCTTCAAAAAGAAAGTGGGTCAGAGCTTCCAAAACTGAAACAGGGCGATTCTCCAGCAAAGCTTTCCAAAAGCCAAGGAATGCGTTGTCTCACAAAAATAGTTGTTGCAAGGAAATGGCATAGTTTTACCAAGAGCCTCGACATCAAGATGGTAAGTCCTAAAATGCCTGAAGGCCAGCCTCACAAGCAGTTGTGAGAAAGCTGTTCAACTTTTCAAAAGATCGCGGCTTAGAGATTGTAACTATTGAATACCTAAAACTTAGATAAAAAATTTGGAGATGGTAGTTTCTAATACTTGAAAGTCAGACTCGCGGCCTGAAGATGGTAACTTCTAATACTTGAAGGAAGGGTCCCAAACCTCAAGATGGTGAACCTTAACGCCTGAAGGTCAGACTCGCGACCTATAGACCATAACTTATAATACCCAAAGGTCACATAGGCGAGTCCCGAAGTGCGAGTGGGCAAGGACTTTCTACCACCAACTTCACGGGTCACGAACCCAGAGGTCATCGATCTCTAGGTAAGCATAATAGAGGCCTCACTAGACCAAGACTTACGACCTTATGAGTCCCGACTTTGCACATGTACCTTCCATACAGCAACCAAGTGTGCCCAACTCTGCTTGAAGTCGAAAAATTATAAGCCAACTTGCAGCTCTCGACTAGAGACATGAATGGAAAGGTACCCTTGAAGTTAGCTGCTACAAGGCATCGACAGACCTAGTAGCAGCAACTGCTTGAAGATGGTAATTTAGGCACCAACGACCTCTAAGCTCACTAGGCCTAAAGCGGGGTAAGGATGGGTGAGATGGGCATGATCCAGACTAGTCAATTCAAATGGGCAGGACCTGCACAGAAGTCAACCTAAATGGGCCAGAGGACCCCATGCCTTTAATACTTAAAAGTCGGACTTACAGAGTCAACGAGGACATATGGGCAAGCGGCTAGCCACCACCGACCTCAGAAATGAGCTTGAGCTGAGGTCTTGTTAGACCTCGACTTCTACCTGGCAAGCTCCGATCCAAATCATAAATCTTCCATGCCACGACCACCGGTGCATGACTCCTAGCCACTCTAAGGAGCCAAGGATCACTCGGCATCAGAAGAGATGTTCGAGATCCTCGACATCCACGGGGAGATTGCGAAGTTGGTCTGAAGGTCGGTTAGTGAGTTAGTAGCTCTCACAGAGACGTGAATGACAAGATCTCTTGTTCTAGGGAAACTCCATGATCTAAGGAGCAATTGGCAAGATTCGATTGAATCCTACAATTATCCTAACTGCCTACTGCTACGTAATACAGAGCCTAATTCTTGGACTTAACTGACTCTCTCTCTCTCTTTCTCTACTTAAACAAAAACACACAATCAGTCTAAGGACACAGAAAAAAGACAATGTAGAACTGAGTCTTCTTGCTTTCTTGAGAACGGGTCTTTATCGGAAAACTCTCCCAAAATACTAACTTAGGCATCAGAGCTCTTCCCTAGGCGACAGCCCACTTCGATGACCTTTTTTTCTCATCTTCTCATGCTGCTGATCGCAATGCTCTATCAGGATCTATGGGGTGCCCCGGTCCAACTCTTTTAGATCCCATCAATCTCAATTGATAAGAATGTGACTCCAAGTTATTATCACAACTATCATTTATCAACAATTCACACATAAAATCCATAGGCATGAATGTAGCATTTTCACCAAGCAAGGAATAAACATGCTTCTAGAGACATTAAGCTCATAATCGCATGCATGCTCATTTTCATTTTCTTCACTCAAATATTTTTCAATGACACTCATTTCTTTTGCAATCACAATCTCATTATTCATCTCTCTTTGCCTCTCAAAATCTTTTTCAATCTCATGCTCTCCTTTTCTGTTCTCTCTCTCATTTTTCACATTGGGGACTTCTTCTTTCACAATTGGAATCTCTTCCGTCACTTCATGGGACTCTTGGACTTCCTCATCTCCAACAATTTCTTGAAGACCCATTTTGCCTTTCACTTCATTGGTAATCGAGGTATCTACCCCTTTGAACTCCAAGCTCTCCCATGTTGGATAATAAGAAGTTTTATACTCATATTCATTGCACTTAGTTGATGAAGAAGTGACATGACTTGAGCTTTCATAACATCTTCCATTTGATGACCTCCTTTTCTCCAAGTGTCTTTCAACTTGGATGGCCATTTGTACCATTTCCTCAAGATCAACAAAAAGGAGTGGTTCTACTTTTTCTTTAATCTCTTTTCTCAACTCTATGAAAAATATAGCCATTGAAGCTTCTCTATCCTTTTTAATGTTGGTTGCCTTCATTTCTAACTCCATTTGTTTCAAGTAGGCCTCAACACTCTTGGAACCTTGAGTGGTGGATATGTATCTATCCCTGCTTGGTCTCTCCTCAACTTCAAAGTCATAATAGTCATCATCTTCATTATACCTCATATGCTCATATCTCCTTCTAAAGTGATTCATTAGTGATCTCCTTCTTCAATCTCCTCCATAGGGCATATACTCCTTAGAAGAACTAGGTTGATGTTCACCTCCCCTTCCTCCTTGTTGCACATGGCTTCTAGGAAGTTTAGTTTGGTGTTCATTTACCCTTCTTATGTCCACCTTGTTGTTTGTAATGCCTCTTGTCATGTCCTTCATGGCTTTAGACATTTGTTCCATCATTTCCATGATGTGGTACGTACAAGCTTTATCCTTCTCACTAACAACAACATTTGATGAAGAAGATGTTCCTTTTGTCATGATGTACCTACAAAGAAGACAAGAAAAACAGGGGAATATGTATATAGCCTCACTTTCTCTTGTGTTTGCACTCAAATTTGGCTTTTTCTTTTCCCTCTATTGATCTCACTTCAAATGCCTTTTTCCACTCTATTTCTTACTCAACTCAAAAGAGCAATGGGAAAATCACTTTTTCAAAAGTACCAAATTGATCCACACAAATCACTTAGTTGATCAATTGTTGATCTTCAAATAAGTGTCAAGAAAGTAGAGTTTCAAAGATTTAAGGTCATCGAATTCAATACAAAGAGCAAACACAAAGAATCCAAAGAAATTCTCAAAGAGGAATTTTATCAAACACCTAGAGGGCAATGAAAATGTGTACCCATTTATCAATGAATTCAACAAACCCATTTCATTTATTTTCAAATTGATAGATAATAGGCAAATCTAACACAATATAACTTCAATTCAACTTCAACATAATCAATTTTCAATAGGATTAAACAAGAAATCTCACAATTTCAAATTTTGGCACTTTCGAATTTTCATCTTTTTTTAAAATTTTTTTATTTGTAGAGATAGATGAACACTCAACAAATGGAACTTAACCCTAGCTCTGTCTTAAGCTTAATTCCAACAAATACAAAGGTTCACAAGAAAGTACTAGGATAGATGTAATGGAACAAAACAACAAACATATACAAGACCATATGAATTTCAAGTAAGATATGATCTTAGCACTTAAAAACAAAAGAAAGCAAATAAGATAGTAAAACCTTTGATGATAACCAAGCTTTGAAACCAAAAGATGATGTGATTTCCTTGAAGGTTGAAGCTTAGATTTCACACAAACATGAAAACCAAATCAAAGTGTAAAGAATGGACTTATCAAAGATTTGTTTTGGGAGAAATAGGAAAACCTTTGTATAATAATCCACAACAACCAACATCTTGATTTATAAAGTTAATTCAATACCATCACCAAGAGTAGTTGAATTCCCAAAGGTTTAGTGCCTAAAAACCCTAAAGAGGATGTTCTAAGAACACCATGCAAAAGATCAAGTTGATCTTGGTTTGGATAATTTCCAAATGAAATGTGTTTGTCAAGAGTTGAAATCTATTAGATATGAGGTTCTATTTATAGTGCAAGGATTAGAAACCCTACAGAAAGCCTTAAAACTATCTTACAAGAGGTCAAAGACCGAAATTAATTGAGAGAAAGCTGTGAAAAACCAAAACAACATCGCATCGGGTGTGTAGGGGACAAGCTGTCCGGCGTCGATTGAAAAATGGTGGAGAGCCGGATGCTGGTCTAGATACCTACTGGAGTGGTCCAGTGCTAGCATCAAGCATAGGATGAGGTACTGTTCAGGGCCAGATGACCTTTGTTTTTTGGTCATTCGGCTCTCCTTCATGCTATCTCCGCGCCATCTTTGTTTTGTCTTATGTTATCTTCATTCCAAGCCTTCCCAGGCTCCCCAACTTCACATCTAAGGT
Organism: Parsonsia alboflavescens; assembly: GCA_028571225.1. Taxonomy (NCBI): domain Eukaryota; kingdom Viridiplantae; phylum Streptophyta; class Magnoliopsida; order Gentianales; family Apocynaceae; genus Parsonsia; species Parsonsia alboflavescens. The sequence goes on from JAOXNR010007720.1 coordinate 7,676, forward strand.
CTTCAATGTCTTCTCCTTCATTTACAATCCTCCCATCATCATCTTCAAGGCCTTGAATTTGCCACAAATTGTATTCTTTTCTTGTATGTTCTTCACCAAGCGTTTTCTCCTTGAAGATGACTTCAAAATCAAGTAATTCTTCTTGGTTTTATATGAATGTCACCAATGACCTCTTCATCCTCGATGCCCTTTCTCTTGTGATCCTTATCAGATTAATTCCCAAAGAGACCGTCCTTGTCCGTAGACAGTTTACCATTTGATTATATATTGAGAAGAAACTTGTTACCTCTTAGATTAGGGCTCTTCTATTAGGTGACAGTAGGCATTTAGGATAATCGAGACATCATATTGAATCCTACCAATTGCTTCTAGAATCGAGGAGTTTCCCTTGGTAGGGATCTCTTGCCATTCATGTTAACTGACCTCTAGACCAACTTCGCGACCTGCCCTATCTCTTCTGGGAGGTCGTGCTGAGTGATCGTAGGCTCGTAGGAGATGTTAGGAGTCATGCACAATTAGTCGCAACATGGAAGACGTATGAGATAGATCGGACCTCACTAGCTCGACGGTTGAGGTCTTGGTAAGACCTCTCTCGAGTTCACTTAGGAGGTCTATGAACTCAGAGGTCGGTGGCAGCAGGTCACTGTCCACTTGTCTTTATTTGACTTTGTGAGTCTGACTTTCAAGTATTGAGGGTTGAGGCCTTGAGCCCATTTGGGTTGACTTTTGCCTGTGTCATGCCCGTTTAAGTTTGACTTGTCCAGATTGTACCCGTTTCTCCCATCATTACCCCCTTTTAGGCCCAGTGAGTTCAAAGGTCGTGGCTCCTAAATTGCCATCTTAAGTAGTGACCCCTGAGGGGTCGTGCTATTTCATTCTGAAACAGCTATTTTTGGATTTTTGAAGGAAACATGCTTCTTCAATTCTGGAAAGCTGATTCGTTTAAATTTGGAAAGTTGCCCCGTTTCAGTTTTGGAAGGTCTCTTAGTTCAGCCTTTTTGAAAGTTTGCCTCGTTTTAGCTATGATAGGTTGCTTTGTTCAATAGCCCACGAGACTCCTTATCCCATATAAATTAGAAGTCTTCAAATTTTAGGATTTACCTAAACTTTTTCACAGCTTGTAAGAATTTGATTTTTGTATATCTTCCTCTTAGAATACTTCCTATTCCGTTTAGATCTCCTCCTCTTCCGCTTGAATCAAATCAGTAGTCTAGGCCAACTTCCTTCTTCATGTTTTCAAGTAATTTACTAAGTGAGTTCTCTCTTCTTTCTCTCTTTTAATGAAAAATTTTATCTTTTCTTGCAATCCAAGATGTCTATTGTTTCACCCACCATGTCTTCTGCATCTAATACACCTTCTCTACACTCAAGAAAGTTAGCTAACTCCCCTTCTCCTGTTGATTTGGAGAATCCGGTTTTCTATTCCCCCCAACCCCTCGGATTTTTGTTCAAGTTCTTTCTATCAAAAGCCAAGTTTATGACCTTTCTGAGGTAGAAGCTTTTTGACGCAGAGCTAGTTGCTGATCAAGGTGGTTCAGATGCGGGGCAGGTGTCGGTTCAGCAAGTTTCGGTTCCACAATCAGCTCCACGACGTTCAGAATATTTGAAGAAGAGGACGTGAGCTGTTTGAAACACCGAATTGATGCCGGGCACAATTCCCGAGGCAATTGAAACGAGCTTGGATCGGGCTCAAATCTGGTTGGGTGACTTGGAACGGCCCAACAAACTAAAGTCACTACCATGCTATGATGCAAGGCCTTTTCGGCCATCTGGAGTCATTTCGATGGAGTTTTGGACAATTTTCTATTTTCAGTGGCATTGTCGTAATTTTACAGTTTTAAGTTATAGTTTCGTAATTTACTATTTTTCTAGAAGTTTTTTTGCAATTTCTTTACTTTTCGTTTCCGATTAGGGTTAGGCTCTCTGTTAGCTTTAAGAATTGTTTTTGCTGGTTTTATTTTTTCGATATTTTTTGATGAATTAAAGTTACCGTTTTTTTGATTTTTTTTGATTTTCAAGTACTTCGAAAATTCATTTTTCGCTTGATTTTAATTTTCGTCTTCTAACTACTTGCGTTGAAGTTTGATTAGAAGAAAAATTGAATCAGGATCTTTTTCGTTTCTTGTTTTGCAAGTTTCTGAACAAGAACGAATCTTCAGGTTTTGTATGCCGTCTACGTCAGTTACTCACTGTCTTCTTTCCTAGACTCCATTGGTATTTTTGAAATCAATGGGGAGAGGAGGCTGGAGAAAGGTGGCATAGTCACCGTTGTGGAGGGTGAACGCCGTTACAACAGACGTAATGGACGCATAGTCCTTTATGTTTCTAACCCCAGGGGGGTATCCTTTTGCCCTTCCTGCATCCTCTGTTTATGGACATTGCTTATTTCTGTTGTTTTCCCCTTGCTCAACTCGTCCCAAATTCAATCCGGCTCGTGGTTGCTCTCATAGTGACCTACCATCTTTACAGAGTTCCAGCTTCTTTGGAGCACTTTAGGAGCCTTTTTAAGTTAGGTGTCTCCTTGGCAGCCAAAAATGCCTCAGAAGTGTACCTCCAATTCAATCCTAGATACAAATTAGTTGGCCCTTTTTAGTCCTCGGTAAGGGAATGGAAAAACCTCTTCTTTTTGGCCTGTCTCCCAAACCATTTGGTTCGGTCCGAGCCCTATCCAAACTAGAATTCGCATAACTCTTTCTTCAATGAGCTTCATGTTCTGTTTGGTGAACAAATAAAGCATAGGGACAGCCTGATCAACCTGGCAAATTCTGCTAATGCGAAGGTTAGGTGTACCTCCCCAATCTGGCCTAAAACCTTCCTTCGCCCTGTTGGACTGGGGAGCTCAACTGAGCATGACCTCTAATCGATTAGGGTAGCCATGGGGATTCACCCTTGGAAGGGAGTTTTCATGCCATTGTTTACTAGTCTTTTTTCTTGTTGATTTGTTGTTGTGTGCTAACAATTCTCCTTTTCTTTTGTCTTGACAACAATGAGGACAACTTCCTGGTTGGTGAAGTCTACTACTCCTTGGACCTCTACTTTAGGAGCTGGTGGTTCCTCTGCCTCCAATACTACTACTGCTGCCCCTGTTGCTTCTCCTAAGATTCCTATTCCCCATGCCAAGGGGAAAAAAGTGGCAGTAGTTGATAGAATTAGAACTGCCCTAAAGAGGGGGCCCGAGGTCACATCCTTACGAGCCTCTTAGAGGCCTGTCAAGATCAACATTTCCTCCTTCTCCCCTTCCTCTCAATCGACTTAGAAAACCCCTGTGAGCTCCTCTGGGATGGGGAAGGCACCATTGACCTCCAGGTCAAGTCCAGAATTCCATGGTTATGCGGCCGAGGAGGTCACCGCCACATTTAAAAGGCTGGGGGATGCTACCTTAGCCACACCTACTGTTAAGGGAACCTCGATGTCGGTCCCTGACCTCACCTTGGAGTCCTCTGACTCCCTCCTCCAGACTCCTCACACTCAATCCTTATGTAGTGCTTGCCTCCAGTTGACCGGGAGATATCTCGGCAACTCACTAATTGGGACCTAGCTCATTTCACCACTTCTCTCCATACCACAGTAAGTCTTTCTCTCATTTTGGTAGGTTGACTTGTTTCTATTTCCCCTTTTTTTTTTTTTTTTTTTTTTTTTAGTACTGACCTCTTTTGATTTTAGTTGTAGAATCATGTCCTTCTCGGCGAACAACTGAGAAGGCTAGAGTAGAAAGAGAGAAAAGATCAGGAATTCTCCACCCTGGTCGCTGAACTACAGGATGATAAGGTTCAATTAACTAAGGAGGTCACTGAGGCCAAGGCTACTGTCGAGGAGGCCATTGGCCGTGCTGCTAACTTGCTCAAACTTCTTCAAGAGTGTAGGAAGGAAATCGATGGGGCCAGGTCTGATAGTCAAACCATGTCATCAACCTTGGAACAGGCTAATAAGAAGAATGAAGAGCTACTCAAGCACAACAACCAGTAAAGGGGGCTTATTCTCGAGCACGAGGCTTAGCTGGAGACCTTCAAACAACTATCCTTGGACAAGCTTGAAGGTATACCTACCTTTAGAGACGACGTAAAGGGCCTTCTTCGTGCTCAACTCCTTAGTCTCTATATGGAGGTGGTGGACAAGCTTAGGGAGCTTAACGGGGACCTCAAGGTTGACCCCAAGGTCCACAAGGCTTTGTACCAACCAGATGCTGCTGGTCCTCTCCTCTAGACGGCGGATGAACCTGCATAGACCCCAAAGGAAGATGTGGCTATAGCAAAGGTTCTAGCTGTGGTTGGCCTAGTTGGAGAAGGCCTTCTGGAAAAGGGAAAGAGCTCGTGTAGGCAGCTCCTGAGGTCAAGGTCATGGGAACTGAGGTCCTCGATGTTACCCCAATGGCCTATGCCCCTCCTAAAGGTATGATGCCTAGACTCGGAGATTTGATTACTCAGTATTTTTCCCATCTCCTTCATACTCGTTTTGGAGAAGATACTCGACCTTTTCCAAGTTATTTGTTCATCTTTAGATAAACTTCCATCTAACCATATTGCTGACTATTTTGTAGGTCCCTCAAGCGGTCCTAGCCTAATGGTGATCCCTGAGGAGGACAAGGATGATGATGATGAGCCTCTCATTCAGAGGCAACAGAGGAACAACCTTGGGAAGACTTTGTAATAGCATATGGTCTCCCAGCTTTTCTTTCTTTTGTATTTGCAACACCACATACTTTTTGCTTTCAAATTGAATATTTTAGAGTTCTGTTTATGGCCACTTTTTTTTTTCCTTTTTTTTTTTTTAATAACAGCTTTAGTTTTTCTCAAGTATCTTGCTCTTGAATTTTCATTCTAAACTCGTATAATGAACAAAGCTGTCTTCAGCACCAAGGTAATCAAGATAGAAATAACATCTCCATATGCTCTAAAACACTTATCTTTTATTTGCGCCTTGTTCAAACTAAACTGAAGAGGTCGCTAGGGTAATCTTGCATTTCAGCAAGGTCCTTTCAAACAGTTTCTTTAGCTAAATTAACGAGTTTGCATAGTCTGCAATGTCTGGGCAGCTTTAGGCATAGAATTTCTTTAGATGGCAAATGTTCCAAGGTCTTAGGAGTTGTCTTCCTTCCAGATCAGCAAGCTTATTGCTCCCTCCTTTGTGGACTTCTTGGACTATATAAGGTCCTTCCCAGCTTGGATAGTTTTTCCTGTTTCCCAACATCTGACCTTTTGAGGATCATTTCTCCAACTATGAAATGCTTTTCTTTCACTCTTTTGTTGAAAAAGTTTGTAACTTGCCTTTTGTAGACTCTATCAGAGTCCATTACTTTGTTTCTGACCTTTTTCAGAGGTCAAGGTCTACCCTTCTCTCCCCCTCATTTAAGACTGAATCATATTCGATCAGTCTTAAGGACTTCATTCCGACCTCTATTGGCATTATTACCTCTACACCAAAGCATAGGCTGAATGGTGTTTCTCCAATAGCTTTTCTAGGTGTTGCTCTATATGCCCACAAAATGGTTGGAATTTCATCTAGCCAAGCAGGTTTGCAACCTTCTTTCTCGAGCTTGGTGAGCCTTTTCTTAAGTCCCTCCAGAATAGTTCTGTTTCAGCTAGTCCATTAGGTTGGGGATGAGCTATAGAGGTCAGTCTCTGTTCAATGTTCAAAATTTCACAAAAATTTTTGAACGGGTCACCAATGAATTGTTGTCCATTGTCTGAGATTATAGCCCGGGGGATCCCAAACCTGCACACAATGTTCCACCATACAAAAGATTAGACTTTTGGCTATGAAATTATTGTACTCCACGACAACAATTAGGAACTAAACACCCCCCACACATTTTGGGAAGGGGTCCTAGAATGTTAATACCCTAGATATCAAAAGGTACTGATGCATTAATGGATTGATCCCTTGTTGGCGGCACATGTGATTTGTTTCCATATAGCTGGCAGCTTGTGCATTTCTATATTTTTTTCTCAATGTCTAAAACCATTGAGGGCCAATAGTATCCTGTCCTCAGTATTTTCTTGGCAACGGTTTTTGCTCCTATGTGCAATCCACATATTCAGCTATGCACCTCCACGATGACATACTGTCCCTTTCCCTGGCTTATAAATTTCAGTAATGGCCAAGTATATGACCTCCTGTATACCTCGTCATCTCCTATTAGAGAGTAGCGAGGTGTCCATCTTCGTACTTGCCGAGCTTCTTTAGGGTCTTGCAAAACATCACCATCTTTGAGGAATTTTTAGATTGTATATCTCTAGTTTGCCTAATCCTTTATAACCAAGTTCTCATCTTAGTTTATGCTGTGAAAGTATAATTGTTTCACTAGAAGCTCTGCATTTGTCTTGGCTATCTCTCGATAGACTTTAGATGGTGCGTCTACCTCTGCATTTTGCTCTCCGAGTATTTGCTCTATGAGGAAATGCTCAAGTTTAGATGTAATATCCCTTACTCTTTTGAGATATTTGATCATGTTGTCCTCTCTAGCTTCGTATTCTCCAGCAACTTGGTTGGCTATAACTTATGAATCAGTTTTAATGTGTAATTTCAGCATTTTGAGAGCTCCAATAAGTCTTACACCTACTAAGAGAGCTTCATATTCAGATTCGTTATTCGAGGTTGGGAAGTTGTACTTCATAGAGTACGGGATTTTTACTCCCTCAAGGCTAGTCAGTATTATTCCTACACCTAAATTTTCCTTTTCCGTGGAGCCATCTGTATACATGGTCCAAATATTATCTTTACAAGTGCTTGTGAGTTCTAGAGGAGCTCTTGTGCATTCTTCTACACAGTTTGTGAGATCTTGAGCTTTGATTGCTTTCCTAGGCTCAAATTCAATTAGATATCCCTAGAGCTCGAGAGACCACTTCATTGTCTTGCCCAATAGCTCAGGTTTGGCTAGAGCTTGTTTTAGTGGTAAAATGGTTAACACTCTTATCTAGTAAGCTTCAAAATGTGGCTTTAGCTTCCTTGAGATAATAACAATGAAGTACAAAAATTTTTCGAAGTCCAGATTTCTAATTTTGGGATCTTGGAAGGGGCTTACATAAAAAATAGGAAATTGCAAACCAGACCTTTCTACCTGTAGCACTGAGCTAATTGCTTTTTTTGTTGCAGTAAGGTACATCATCATTTCTTCTCTTGGCCATGGAGAGACGAGCTAAGGAGGCTTTCCTAGGAAATCTTTCAGCTTAGCAAAAGCCATTTGGTAGTCTTCATTCCACTGGAAGTCCTTTGGCTTTTTTATGACATCATAGAATTTTTCTCCTTTGTCTGCCATTTTGCTGATGAAGCGCCCTAGTGCTACCATCTTCCCTGTTACACTCTGAACCTCTTTGATAGTTTGCGGGCTTTCCATGTCTAACAACACTTTTATTTTGTCTGGCTTGGCATCCATGCCTCGCTTTGATATCATGAAGCCTAGGAATTTTCCCGCTAGTACTTCAAAGGTGCTTTTTTCAAGGTTGAGCTTCTTGTGGGTAGCCTTCAGGGTCTGGAAAGTCTCCCTGATATCCTCAATAAAGCCTTTAGAGGTCCTGGACTTGATCACAATGTCATCCATGTAGACCTTGTTGTTCCTCTCGAGCTGGTTCTTGAACACCTTATGCATAACTCGCTGAAATTCTGCCCTTGCATTCTTCAGGCCAAACAGCGTTTTGGTATAGTAGAAGGTTCCGACCTCTGTGATGAACGAGGTCTTTTCCATGTCTTCCATCCCCATTGGGATTTGGTAGCACCCCATATATGCATGCAGCAAGCACAGCTACTGATATTCGACTATCGAATCCACCATTTGATCAATGCTTGGGAGAGGATAGGAATCCTTTTGGTATTATTTGTTTAAAATGGTAAAATCCACGTACATTCTCCATGTCCTTTCTTTCTTTGGTACGACCACTGTTTTGGCTAATCATTTTGGGTATACTACCTTTTTCAGGATTCCTACGGGCAGAAGAGCTTGGACTTCTCAAGCTATGACTTCGTTTCGCTCAGGGGCAAAGGTCCTCCTCTTCTTCTTCACCAGCTTGACCCCTGGTTTGAGTCCAACTTTGTGTCCAACAATCTTTCAGTCCACCACCTCGAGGTCACTAGGTTGCCAGAAAAAGACCTTCGGGTATTCTTGAATGAAGTCCATAGCTTCCCTTTAATTTTATTAGGTAACAACTCTCTTATTTTTATCAATTTCTCAAGGAATTTCCGATTAAGGAACACCTTTTATACTCTACTTGCTTCCTGAATGCTGAAATCATCATTCGTTTTCGGGAGGTCGATGCAATCAACCTGCTTGAGCTCTGCCAAGCTCTCCTCACTACTTTCGGTGAGGTAAGATTCCCCTGGAGCTGTCTGTCTCCTTCTAAGACTATCCAGGCATCTCCAACCTGGATCTTCATGTTATAATTCAACAAAGAAATTTCTACTCTTAGGTCTAAGACTCTTATTTTACCCAGGATTGTGCATTGTAGGTTCCAAGTTCATCGACCACCTCAAATCCATGACCTCGGTGACCTCCTTGCCACTTACACGGACTATAGTTGGGACTCGAAGAATATCATCTGCGTAGGTCGTACTGCCATTAAAACTGGTCAGTGTAGTGTCCTACCTTACCAGTGAGCTCTTGTCTATCCCCATCTGATTAAATGCCTTTCTGTATAGGACGTTTATAGCGCCCCCGGTGTCTACCAGGATTTTGTGCACCATGAAGTTTCCATTCTGGAAAGACTTTGTTAGGGGTTCTGAGTCTTCCCCTTGAGGTCATTTTGACCTCCTCTCAACGGCACTTATTTCGTCGACTGAAAATCGCTGATTGTACAGGGCTGCTGGCGGTGGATTACCAGGGCCCGTGTTCTTAGCCAAGAACTCATGCAGGTCACCGTCCTTCACCAATCTCTCAATCTTGCATTTGAAGTCCAAACAATCCTCCGTGAGATGGCCATGATTCTTCTGGTAGTGATAGAACTTGGCGGGGTCTCTTTTGGCCAAAGAACTTTTGAGAGGTCTTGGTAGCTTTAGGAGACCTTTCTTTTCCATGACCACCAAGACTTCGGCTCGTGAGGTCTTGAGAGGAGTGGTCATGAGGTCTGGGATAGTCTTTCTTTTCTTATCTGAGGTCCTTCCTTTCGAGTGAGAGTCCTACCTATCCCTTTTTTAGGTTTGACAACTTTTTGGGTGCCCTTTGTTGTTTTTTTCAATAACTGAAGCAAAACCAGGAATCTTGTTCTGTACTGCTGTTTCTTCAGAATTTATCAATTTCTTTAGCAGCTACTGTAGCTCCTTTATGGTTTTTAGTGGCTCCTCTACCAATCTGACGGCCACGTACCCCTCTTGCAATCCTTGCTTGAAGGCAGTGATGTGGACGTCATCATTCTTTGCTCGATCTTTACTGCCTCATCAGTGAAGCAAATGTAGTAGCTTCTTGTGCTCTCTCCAAACTTTTGTTTGATGTTGACAAGTTCATTGATGTCTTTTTCACATCTCTTGCTGCTCTGAAAATTTTTTAGGAACAGTTCCTTTAGCTATGTCCAACTTGAGATGCTTGCTTCTTGGATGCATTTAAACTAAGATTGGGCCTTCTTGGTTAGTGTAGATCGAAAAGCTCTAAATTTGGCGGCATTCGAGCAGTTCGGATACTGTGGACAAATGCCGAGGGCTCTGAAAGGTCCACATTGCTTTGTATCTCCTGTTCTCCATTTCTTTCCTGGTCAGTTGGGGGAGTCGCTCTCCTCAGTGGATCGGGGGCTACCCCTCGAGCATCGTTTCCTGTTCTTTCAATTAGGCTTAGACAAGTTGGTATCCTTTCTCCAAGAGGAGTTCGCAGCACGCTTCCTTGCTCTTCACCACTAGCATCCTGTCTTTGACCTCGTGATATGGCTACTCAGTTTCTCTGAGGTTGGTCACAGGCTAGATTCCTCACCCCCTCCCCATGACTCCCTTGTGCATGACCTATTCCCTGACCATCCTCTCCAGGCTGGGGGTCATTCCTTGCTTCTCTAAGTAAGGGCTAATCAAGCTGATTGTGCCTAGCTTTACCACGAGGTGGTTGCAGATCTCCTTCGGAAGGTATCGGAGAACGTCCCCTGGACATTTAGTCTTGCCTGCCTTAGATTCCCTCTGAAGCTGCCACCATTCGATCCAGGAGGTCTGTTGGCACCGATATTTGGCTCCTCCTGGATCTCTATGGTTTGGGATTATTGTTGTTGGTAGGTTGGTTAGGGTGCCTCTGTTCAAGCCGCTCTTGCACTTTCGGAGGATTCATTTAGGCCTTCCAAGATGGTCCAGATAGTGATGGCCTTGGTTGTTCCTGTTGGGCAGCCAACCTTGGATTATCGCTATTGCTTTCCACCAAAAGCGAGCCTTTAGGCTCTGTTTCTCCAGTGCTCAATTGTGTCCTGTTGGGTAGTCTACCTTGACTTGGCAGTTGAATGCTTGTCGATTGTGATTGAGTCATCAGGTTTATTTATTTTTTGATACAAGGAAGAGAACTAGGCTTTTTGTATACTCTTTCCCACAGACGATGCCATAAGTGATGGAGCTTAGGAGTGAACTCCATATCACCCCTAAACTGCAATGACTGCAATGACAGCAACCTGAGAAGAAAGGAAACAAGTCACCGAAGTAGGCTGTTGCTCGGGAAAGAGCTCTGATGCCTAAGTCAATATTCTGAGAGTAATCTTATGTGATTAATTCCCAAAAAGACCCTCGTAGACTGTTTTCCATTTGATTATATATTGAGAAGAATCTAGTTACCTCTTAGATTAGTTCTCTTCTATTACGTGACAGTAGGCATTTAGGATAATCGTGAGATCCTATCGAATCCCACCAATTGCTCCTAGCATCGTAGAGTTTCCCTTGGAAGGGATATCTTGCCATTCACATTTCTATCGAGAGCTACGAGCTCGCTAACCAACCTCTAGACCAACTTCGTGACCTGTCAATAGACATCGAGGGTCTCGATCATCTCTTCTAGGAGGTCGTACCGAGTGATTGTAGGGTCATAGGAGATGTTAGGAGTCGCACACAATTAATCGCGCATGGAAGATGTATGACATTGATCGGACCTTACCAGATCAAAGATCGAGGTCTTGGTAAGACCTCTTTCGAGCTCATTTAGGAGGTTTGTGACCTCGGAGGTCGGTAGTAGCAGGTCACTGTCCACCTGTCCTTGTTTAACATTGTGAGTCTGACTTTCAGATATCGAGGGTTGGGGCCTTGAGCCCATTAGGGGACTTCTGCTTGGGTCATGCCCGTTTAAGTTTCACTTGTCCGGGTCATACCTATTTCTACCATCAGTTGGACTCATTAGGGATATATAAAATGACATCTTTATCCCTTTTAATCGGTCATGTGCAAGTTACATGTATTGGTTTGGATTATTTTAGCTTCATATAAATTCTTTTAGAACTCTAATACTTGAAAAAAAGAAACAAAAGATATCCAACAATGTTTTGATAAAAATGTGGGACCACTTTAATTAAAAGTCCATGAAAATATATCTTGTAGCCCTTCAAATCGTCTAAAATTAAATCACGTTGAAACTTTATTAATCAAGAGAAATCACTTGCATTTACTTCAGACATTTAATATTTTTTATACCTTGTAACAGAATCATTAAAATATGCTAATCTAACACCCCTTGAAGTTATTTAAAATTAAATTATGTTCACCCCTTATTATTAATTTAGAGATATAATTTACATTTACATCGATCATTTAATATTTTTAATATATATGCTGAAAAAATGATTAAAATATATCTTGAAATTCTTCCAATTGTCATATTTACCCATTTTTAATCAAGAGGTATCATTTGTGTTTCTCTAATGATTTAATACTTTTTTCCACACGGTGAAAGAATAATTAAAATATAGCTTGCAACCTTATGAAATTCTTTCAATTTGAATCATGTTGGCTCCTTATTTATGAAGAGGTGTCATTGACATTTATTCAAATAATTAAATATATTTCCTACATAGTAAAAGAATTAATAGAATCCTACATGGCTAGTTAAAAATTCTATATGGCAGGAAGAAAGAATCTTACTTTTTTTTCTTTTAAGCATCATCCTCTATATAACAACGTAAACAAAGACCAGAAAGAGAAAAACCTATTTATTTTCCATTAAAGAAAACGGGAAGAATAAGAAACAAAACCAAAAACCAGAAAGAGAAAAGGAGAAAGGAAGAAAAAGCAACAAAGAGGAAAAAATATTAAAAAAAGGGAGAGTCTAATCGTTTAAAACTTTGGGGTTTTCTAAATTTTTTTTCTTTTATATTTTTGAAAAGTTTAAACAAACCTCTTTATTTTCCTTTATTTTTCTTCTTTTAATAAAGCCGTCTGAAGACAGGGGGTTTGGCAGACCGCTAAATGTTTATTAATGAAGTAGAAAAGGGGCATGAAAACCTTACAATGCAATAGGGTGGTGAAAACACCTTCAATCAAACTAAAGATGAATTCTATGAAAGAAACTATCTAAGATGGGCAAAGTATATTCCTTATTGATGTGAAATAGTTGCCAATTAATTTTGTACTATTGCTGGTTTCATCGGAATAAAACGAGGCACATCGAGCCACCCAAAGTTCATGACAAATGAGTGACGGAATGGTTTTGCTAGGATGCCTAACCGTTGGGACTGATTACTCCATTGTTGTAGCCTTTCCTTCAGTTGCATTAATCCTTCATCCACACCGAATGCTTGACAGTAGTGAAACCAAACAACCACTGCAATCCTACAGAATCCAAAAAGATGCTCCATCGTTTCTCCAGCTTCCTTACAATGACACCAAGAGGCTAGCGGGAAGCCTAAGCGAGATCTCATATCATCCGTCGTCAAATACTGATTGCCTTGCTTCCACATGAAGATGGACCATGTAAGTGGTATCTGAGAATGGAAATAGTCCACTATAATGTTGTCATCCAGCTCTTCCTCCTTGGAAGCTGAGACGCACTCCAAGATGTTAAAGCGTCTTGTGGAAGACAAATTCCAGAGGCATGTGCCGTCCATGTCTGGTACTATAAGCTGCTCTACCTAGGTCTGTGATAGCTACAAACGTCGCCACACCCTCGAGCCTCCCTCAATTAGATCCTCTCCCCATTTGAATCCATATTTCATCTTCAGATATCGAGCCCACAAGGAGTTGGAAGATTGAAATTTCCACCACAGCTTGAAGCCATATGCCATGACCACTCAGTTGAGAGAGTGAACTGCCAAACCGTCTTTTTAATAAGGTTGAGTGATGTTATCCCATGTGCACCAATGTCTGTTTTTGAAATACTCCAAGTGCCCCTAGAAGAGGCAGGCAAATTGCCACTCAATTTCCTTAATAACTTGCTGAGGAAGGTTTGTAACTGCCAACAAATAGACTACCATTGCTAAAAGAACATGCTTGATCAAAATCACCCTTCCCCTGGGAGAAAGATATTTCCTCTGCCAACCATTGATGCTAGCTTTGATCTTACTAATAAGGGATTCGTAGTAAGATATCTTTGCATTACCTGGAAAAATTACACAGCCTAAGTAAATCATTGGCAGTGGATGAGAAATGCATCCAGTAATTTCCTTAATAAGAACTTGGAGCTGATCTGAAATTTGAGAGGAGAGGTACATGGAGCTCTTATGAAAATTGATTTTCTGTCCTGAGCAATCTTGGTAGAACTTGAGGAAGGCTATGAGTGACTGAAGGCCCCTCTTTAGACCCCTTGTAAATTTAATGATATCATCTGCAAAAATCAAGTGAGAAACAGGAAGACTAATGCTCTCAGAGATATAATCACCCATTTCACCATGATATAAAAGCCTGTTCAAACCACGAGAAAGTACTTTTGCTGCCAATATAAATAAAGTAGGAGATAAGGGATCCCCTTGACGAACACCTCTAGTGGACGGAAAGAAACCACACGATTTCCCATTTACAGTAACGAAGAACTTATCAAACGCCAAGCAGTTGTATATGAGATTCAAAAAATGACAGCTAAATCCAAATTTCCCCTACACCTCCAAAAGAAAGGACTATTTTACTCTATCAAAGGCTTTCAGTATGTCAAGTTCAAAAATCATATTACCCCCAACGCACCTCTTATTCAACAAATGAATTAACTCGGAAGCTAACAGTATATTATCATATATGTTCCTACCCTTCACAAAACCCCCTTGATTTGAACAAATCCAATTGGGAAGTAACTTAATAAGGCGTAGTGAGAGTACCTTCCCAATAACCTTTGAGGAAAAGTTGCAAAGGCTAATTGGTTGAAAGTCTACAAAAGACGACAGATTGTCTTTCTTTGGAATGAGATCAATTTGACTTGCTCTTTATTTTCCTTTAAAAGCTTTCAGAAAGCAATAAACATTTCTTCTTTTTCTTTTTTTTGGATAAAAAGAGGCCATCCAAACAAAATATTCTTACATATAATATTAACAAATAAATGTTTATAAACTTATATGAAAAAAAAATTATACTTTAAGAGAATTTTCTCAACTCTTTTTTAAAGGAAGATAAAATTTACATTTAGATAAATATCAAAATTCAGCATAGTACATCACGTAATATCAAATTAAGGATAAATTACAAGCTGTTATGTTAGCTTTTTGGATCAATTGCTTCAAGGATGAAGAGATCATTGATGGCATATGTGCAAGATAAAGAAGAACTAATTGACTTTGAAGCTACGAAAGAGAAACTAACACTTGATCAAGTAAAGTCAATAAAGAAATTGTTCCATGTTTGCATCATTGAGGAGGCTTTGGAGAGGATGGAAGACTTGAAAGGATGCCTAAAAGACTCAAATTCAAGTCCACAAAGAGTGCAAATTGAAGGCAAGACAGCATGAAAAAAAGTGCAAAGAAGGAAGCAAGTGTTGAAGGAAACACTACAACTGGTGCCAAACAACCCTTCAACCAGAGGCGGCTATATTCATTTGCACAAAAAGAATTGATACTGGGGGTATCCAATCCCTGTTTGGTGCTCCTACTGACTCCGGATAGAGGTCGGACCAGCCCCATCTTGAATGCATTCCTCTTGGTTTTTAATGCTTTCTTTGTGTCTTTTTGATATTGTATTAAGGCTATAAGTATCTATGACTTCATGCACGAATTATTAGGTTAAGTTAAGGGTTTGGAACTACATATAGTCTTTTATTTGTATTAATCTGAAAGACAACTTTTGACAAACACTATTCCATTGGAATTCAATCAAATTTAAAGATCAAACATGATCTTTCATGAGTGTTCTTGAGAGTTCCCCTTAGGATTCTTGGATCACTTCACTTAAGGGCATTCAATTACTTTAGGTTGAGATATTGAAGTGTCTACCAACTCAAGAGATCGGCTGCTGTTGAATTACCAACAAAGGTCAATCTAATTACCTTTAAACCTTTTGATGAATCCTTCTTCTTCTTTGATTTGATTATTGAATGTATGAACCCTAAAACCTTCTACCTTCAAGAATCACATCACTTAAGTTGTGAATTTTTTCCGAAACATGAAAAAAAAAAAAAATCCTTCCTTCAAAAATAAAATCTTGAACAAAAATAAACTTTACCCAATTTAGTTTCTAAATCTTCACCATTCTTCTATTTAACTAAGAAATTGCATATAATTATATTTATTCATAACACTTCTTTAGAAAGCTATATTTGAGAAGATTTTTTTTTCCTTCCATCAATCTCAAGAATAAATAATTAAGAACATTTCACGACTCAAGATTTTTTGGTAAGATTTTTTTTATCCCATTTTATTTTTGTTACATAATTGATAAATTTCTACATTAAAATTATGAGATGTTAGGATTTAAATTTTTACTGATTTTGATTTTAATTTTTTGCATTTATATAAAGAATTCTTTTTTATTTTGTAGTATGTAAATCGATTTTTGAAAAGAAAATGAGTCTTATCGGAACAATTTTTTTGATGATACCCATGAGAAAGTTCAAAATAATGCTTGAATGGATATAACTTTGATAGATCCGAAATTATGAATTAAAATTTTTTGACCAAATAATTATTTTTATTAGAAAATATTTCTGGTTGAATAAGTGCCCTTCTTGACGTTAAAAAGTCTAGCTCCATCGCTGCCTCCATCTAAGTCCCTTTGTTAACAAGTTTTGTTCATATAGAATAGAATTCTAAAAGTAAGAAGATGTATGCCCCTGTTTAGCACGTAAAAAGAAAGTCCTAGAACGTATTTTTCTTCAAGAACTTTAATTCACAAAGAAGATAGATTATTAAGAATTCACCATACCTCAGGCTAACTTTGAACCACACATATGCCTCCAACTCTTCCAAGAGATTTCTTTTCCATCTTTCGAGTTACTACTCCATCTTTTCCATCACCCATTCCTTTTGGCGGCTTATGACTACAAGTGGGGAACTCCTAGTCATGGTTACGTCATTGCCCATTACAAACTATTATTATACCGGCACTCCCGAAAATGGAAATAAAAACCATTCTCGACTAGCAGTTCCACATTCTAATCTCTCTTGCACAAACGCTTTCTTGCTTTTGTGCATCAACGCATAGCAAGTATACAAGAATCTACAACCATGGCATAGGAGAAGTACAACAAAAGCATGTTCTTGGGACCCATCTAAGTGAGGAAGAAGTGAAAGAATGATGTCACTGATACTCATATCTAACTAGAAAAGACATTCCCTTAATTTTGCAAAATTTACGTTAGAAACTATGGACTCACTGTTTAGTTGTTTGCTTATCGAAAAAAGGTTCTGTTAGTATAAAAATTCTAAGACTGATGTGAAACTCTGTAACTAGTCACTCCATTTCCTCCAATTCCTTTCTTGGAGTTGATGCTATCAGAATTGAGTTGTGCTTCAGAGGAAAAGGTAAATTTTTACCTGATAAACCTTGAAATGATGATAATACTCTTCCTACTTTGGTCAAATCCTGATGACTATTAAATCCGGTGATTTTTTTTTTTTTAACAATTCTATCAATAGGATCAAAATGTCCAACAAAAAAATATTTAGGGATTAAAAAGGATCAAAACTTCTGAAAAGTGAAAGATTGAGTCTTGCAACATACAATAACTCTAAAAATGTTTTTGGATCATCCAAATAGATTCTAGATCCAAAACTTGTCCAGAAAGTTTCTTAACAACTTTTGGACCCAAATTCCCTAGAAGGGGCCGTGCGTTCCGATCATAAGTTAGTTTTCAATAGTCATTTTTCAATCCGTTGGAAAGACTACCATTCTATCATTTAAATCACTTTTCCACCACTTTGAAGATCATTCTTGAAAGAAATCCCATTTACTTGAAAGAAAAATTGAGCTTCAAAGATATAAACACTTTTTACATATTGATTCAATTTCAAAGATTTAAATTCTTTTTACCTCTTGAATCAAGAATCATCCAAAAAGGTGTTTGATGGAGCTTCCTTGTAATATCTCGCTCCAAAAAGAAGTGTTTCTAAAATCCATCTCCATATATCTTGTATCTATGTTTGCTTGGTTGTTGATGGAGATCTAAGAGCATACATGGCATTGGAGAATTCGTGGAAGATCTCATATGAAGAACTTAGGAGAATCAATCGATTTCGCTTCAAATGTGGAGGTTTACAATTCAAGGGCAACCACATTAAAGATGAAGTCTATGTAGATGATGAAGATGCTTATGAAAAGAAGGAGATTATGTACAAGAGCTTCTATTTCAAATACAAGGATGTAAGATTAACATTGAAGAAAGTCTTGTTGATAATATCCAAGAACTTGAAGGACCTATGACGTCTATGGGAGATGATCTTAACATTAATTGGATGTTTTTGTGCAAAGATCAATACTTCAAGTATAAGCATGACACTTTGAAGATGAAAGTAACATTGGTGACATATATGCAAGACAAAGAACAACTACTTGGTTTGGAAGCAATGACGAAGAGATCTACACTTGATCAAGTTGAGCCAAAAAAGAAGTTGTTCCATGTTTCTAACAATGAAGGGTCATTTGAGGAGTTTGAAGGCTTGGAAATGTGCCTAAAAGACTCCAGTTCAAGTCCTCAAATAGTGCAAATTGAAGGTAAGACAAACCGTGGAACAAAAGGTGAAAGAAGCAAGAGTGGAAGGAACAGAGGCATCTAGCGCTAGATGGGAAGCAAATGAAATAGAGGCACATTCCAATAGCCATCTGACCTGCTATCCATCGCACCATCCGGCATCGAATGGCTCCTAATAGCTTTGACAATATTTTGTTTTCTTTGATTTTTGATACTTTCATCTTGTTATTTTTTATATGTTTTAAGGGTAAACATGTCTAATTATCCTATCCACAAATTATTAGGTTAATTTAGGGCTTTGGGACTATATATAGTCCTTGTCTTTGTTAGACACGAACACTTTTTACAAACAGCATGACAATGTGATATGGATTAAACATCCTTCTTTTTTAGTGTTCTTCTAAGACTCTTCTAGGGTTCTTAGCTAACTCCTGAGTTCTTCAATACTTGGCTTAGGTAATTGAATTGAATTGATGAAATTCAAACTAATTGGACATATTGGAAGACAATCAAGGTCAATTGGTATCTAGCTTGAACCTCTTAATAAAGTCTTGGGTTGATCTCATGGGTTTGTCTTTGATTGACTTGCATTAAGAATCCATTTCAATTTTGGGATCACATTAGCTTTTTTGGTTTCAAAGCTTAAGTTTTTCATTAAGAGGTTTGCCTATCTTTAATTGCTTTCTTTGTGTAGTGTATAGATCTTATTTGTTTGTTTGAAAATCTAAGATCTATGAATGCTTTTGTGTTTGTTCTTTTACACTAATCCTACTTCTTCTAGCATGATCCATTGTGAGTTGTGTCCAAGACCCGAAATCAAAGACCAATTCAATTTGTTTGGTGTTAATACTTCATCTCATCTCCACAAAAACAAAAATACAGAGAGAGAGCGAGAGAGAGAGAGATCAAAGATCTCCAAAACTGAAATTTCAAAAATCCGATCAAAAAAAGAGTACCAAATTCAAAATGGAGGTTGATCATGCCTTGTAAAATTGAATTCTATGTGATATGTTGATCAAATTGATGGGTAGAGATTAAATTGTGATCTATTGAATTGAATTGCCTATTTACCTATTGAAAACTTGTTATTTGGATACTTGATCACATTGAAAATTGATTGAAATTTGTATCCCAACTCTTGACCTCAAGGTTCTTGATGTAATGCCAATTCCCTATTCTCTTTATATTCTATGTGTTCGATTAATTGTCTTCTATTTATTGACCATTATCTTTGAAATTCTTATCTCTTTGATTCTTATATGTTGGAAAATATGTACTATTTTCTTTGTGTTTTTGATGTTTGATTTGATCAACTTGTTGAGTAAGTGTCTACTATTGGGGAACATTAAGAACTTGAAGAAGAGTTAAGAGAGTTAAAAGGTGCAAGGGGTTAAGAACATTAGATAGAGAAAAAGCCATTTTAAGAGTGATACATGAGTGGAATTGTGAGGATACATATATCCCCTATTTTTGTTTGTTCATTTTGTACATACATCATGTATAAATTCTCATCTCAATCGCCCTATTATGGAGAAAGAAGGGAGATATCACATGCTAGTTCTTCTAAGAAGTATGTGCCATATTAAGCGGTTGGAAGAAAGAGCCAACAAATGCATCCATCTAGAAGGAGATAAGAACATATGGAGTATGATGATGGTTACTACTATGAAAATGAAGGGAGGCCAAGAAAGATAAGGAAGAAAAAGAGGCCACCGTAGACATCTTGGGAGCCATCACATGACCATTCCTCATTTCTATGGTACATTTGATTCGAAAGCTTACCTTGCATGGGAAAGAGATGTAGAACTTATGTTCGAAAAGGATGACTTCTTGGAAGAACAAAAGATGGAGCTAGTTGTTGAAAGCTTTGAGAGCGAAACCTTAGCTTGGTGGGAAGATGACGCAGAGCTGGTTGCTGATCAAGGCGATTCAAGTGCGGGGCAAGTTTCAGTTCCACAATTAGCTCCACGATGTTCAGAACGTTGGAAGAAGAGGACGTGAGCTGTTTGAAACATCGAATTGATGCCTGGAACGATTCCTGAGGTAACTGAAACGAGCTCGGATTGGGCTCAAATCTGACTAGGTGATGCTTGAATTGATGCAAGGCATTTTTCGGCCATCTGGAGTTGTTTCGATGGAGTTTTGGGCAATTTTCTATTTTTAGTGGCATTATCGTAATTTTACAGTTCTAAGTGACAATTTCGTAATTTATTGTTTTTCTAGGGGTTTTTTTTTTGCAATTTCTTTATTTTTCGTTTCCAATTAGGGTTAGGTTTTGTTTTGGGTTTAAGTTTAGTTTCAGCTGATTGTTTTTCGACAGTTTTGATGAATTAAAGTTGCCTCTTTTCGGCTTTTACGATTTTCGACTACTTTGAAAATTCGGTTTTTTTTTTTTGCTTGATTTTAATTTTCGTCTTCTAACTACTTGTGTTGAAGTTTGATTAGAAGGAAAATGGGATCAGGTTTTTTTTCGTTTCTTGTTTTGCAAGTTTCTGAACAAGAACGAATCTTCAAATTTTTTTTCCGACTGCGTCAGAAGAAGATTTGAAATTTCAAAGAAAATCTGGAGCACATATTACTACATGGGAAGGATTGAGGAAGTACATGAGAGAAAGATATGCACCAAAGCGTTACTACAAGTTTGTTACTCAAGACTCCAAGAAGGTGAAAGAGTACCATGAAGAGTTGAAGATTGCATTGGAGCGAGCTAATATAGTGGAGCATGAAGAACACAAAACGACTAGATTTCTCAATGGTTTGAATGAAGAGATTTGGAAAGACGTTGAACCATATTCCTATGATTGTCTTGAGGATATGATATAAATGGCTACTCAAGTTGAAAGATACTTGAAGAAGAGGAAGTCAGGGGAAATCTTATGAAAGCTCCACTTATGGCCCTTCTTCAATATCTAAGGTGCAAGGATCTTGTTCAAAACAAGAGAAATCCAATCCCAAGGAGCAAGAAGTGAAAGCCAAGCTAGGTGACATATTTCAAATTGAAGAGACTCCTAATGAAGTGAAGCAAGTTGTTGATAATGAGAGACTTCATGAAAAGGATGAACGAATGGAGACCTTCAAGAAGGTAACGCAAGAGATCGACATGATAATGGAAAAGATGGAGGAATATCTTAGAAGGAAAAGAAAAGAGGAAAAAAGAGAGAAAAGAGAAAGAAGAGCCCAAGAGAGAAAAAGATCTTGAGAGAAGGAAAGAGAGCTTGAGAAAGAGATGAAAAATGAGAGTGTCATAGAGAGAGAAGAGATGAGTGTCTTTGAGAGACAAGATTTGAGTGAACAAAAGAAGTGTTTTCATGAAAAGGAAGAGGGAATGAGAGTGCCTTGGTTCTCAAAAAGAGCAAAGAGGATTTTAGCCCCATTTCTAACATTGACCATTCATTATCTAGTTGTCTTGTTCCTAATTTTCAGGTTTCTAAAGGAGTAAATAAAATGAAGGAGGACAATAACAAAAGGGAGATAAATGCTATGTTAAAGTGGTACACTCTTATCATTACACTTGGAGATAGACTGTTGAAATTTGATCAAGAAATTTTGCTATCTATGGCTAACTATGAGTTTAGAGATGTTTATGATGTCCATAAACAAGGTACTATGGTGAAAATTCTTGAGCATAATGATTTCTTATTTAGAGAAAGCATGTCTCATACTTCTTTCAATTTAGTGACAACTTTTATGGATTTCAAGTTTGTGAAGGAATCATTTGTAAAGAATATGCTTGTGATTACATGTATGATGCTTCAAGACAAGTCATATATGATGACGTTTATAAGCATCATTATTCTTTGTTTGGTGAAAATGCTATATTCATGCCTATGGATTCTATGTGTGAATTGTTGATAGTTGAAACTCCTGGGAATAACTTGGAGTCAGATTCTTACTATTGGGTTACTTAAATGATTTGTTTAAGCATGACTTTGGGTTATACATGAATGAGATTTTAAAGTTTGTCTTGGATGATTGATTATTGTGGATATTCGATATTACCATCCTTGATTCAAACTTCTATCTATGTTGTATCATGTGCTTATTCATTGTTAATTCTAAGTCATTGATTATCTTGTTTGAAATCTATTTCAATGTCAATGTGAAGAGAAAGTCCAAGCTTATTGAGAAGCATTGCTTGTTGAAAATTTGTGAAGAAGCTTGTGAATTTCATTATAATATGCCTAGGGAATGTACTTTACATGTTCTTGAGTATTCTAAGCATGATGAAAATCTTTGATTTGTTGAATCTTGAAAGCCATGAAATTTCTTTTGAAGGTACCTGTGGTAGCCCTAAGTCCTTGGATATCTATTTCAAAAAGCATGTTGTAGAACTATACATGAAAAAGAAATCTGTGATTGTGGGAGCATACTTGTTAAGATCTTGTGATGGGGCAAATCAATATCATGAAGAGAAGTTGGTCTTTAGTGAAGATATTGATGAAGTTAATGTGTTTGCTAGATGCTTAGTCTCTATTTCGCATGCTTGGTGGAACTACTTGATGATATGGTTTATGTTTTGTGCAGGGAATAGCGATATGATGAGAATTTGGAAATCTTTGACATATCACCTGTTTTTAGAAGAGCATAATGATGTCTATCTTGATAATTTGATGAATTTTAGCATATGTGAAGAGTATTTTCGTATTCCTTTTATACATATGTTTGATACTTTTGATGGAGGACACATATATGCTATGTTAAGGGATTTTTTCTTGAGCATAATGTCTTTGAATCCTACATTTAGAGAGACTACATATCATGGTTTATGGGGTCATAGGACAATGAGATTTAGTGCCTTAATGTCATCTACTATGATTGATCGAAATTGGTTTCTTGGTTATTCTAATTGGCTTGTATTCTTTGTCTATGAAGTTTTTTCTAATGAGCTTATTAAAGTTGAGAAGGAATACATATCTATCAAAGAGAGACCACCACCTTTAAAGAAGGGTATGGTAAGGCTTTATCAAGTTCTACCTGCCATGAAGGATGACTTGAAGTTGCCTGGTTAGTATTCTTTTGATTCTTCAATCCATCTTAGTGATCATTCTTTTTTTTTTTTTTGTGTAGAACTTATGGATTCGAGGTCGAATCCCTTTGAGGTGATTGGGAATGATGGAGATCAAAGAGCTTACATGGCATGGGAGAATTCATGGAAGATCTCATATGAAGAATTTAGGAGAATCAATCAATTTGGCTTCAAATGTGGAGGTTTACAATTCAAGTGCAACCATAGTAAAGATGAAGTCTATAGAGACGATGAAGATACTTATGAAAAGAAGGAGATCTTGTGATGGGGCAAATCATTATCATGAGGAGAAGTTGATCTTTAGTGAAGATAATAGACTTTATATCGATGAAGTTAATGTGTTTGCTTGATGCTTAGTCTCTATTTGACATGTTTGGTGGAACTACTTGATGATATGGTTTATGTTTTGTGCCCTCAATAGTGATATGATGAGAATTTGGAATTGTTTGACATATCCCCTGTTTTTAGAAGAGCATAATGATGTCTATCTTGATAATTTGCTGAGTTTTAGCATATATGAAGATTATTTTCTTCTTCCTTTTATACATATGTTCGATGCTTTTAATGGAGGATACATATATGCTATGTGAAGGGATTGTTTCTTGAGCATAATGTCTTTGAATCCTACGTTTAGAGAGCCTACATATCATGGTTTATGGATTCATATTCCAATGGGATTTAGTGCCTTAATGTCATCTGCTATGAATGATCGAAATTGGTTTCTTGGTTATTCTAATTGGCATGTATTCTTTGTCTATGAAGTTTATTCTAATGAGCTTATTGAAGTTGAGAAGGAATACATATCTATCCAAGAGAGGCCACCACATTTAAAGAAGGGTATGGTAAGGCTTTATCAAGTTCTACCTTCCCTGAAGGATGACTTGAAGTTGCTTGGTTATTATTCTTTTGATTCTTCAATCCATCTTAGTGATCATTCTTTTTTCTTTATGTAGAACCTAGGATTCGAGGTTGAATCCTTTCGAGGTGATTGGGAATGATGGAGATCAAAGAGCTTACATGGCATGGGAGAATTCATGGAAGATCTCATATGAAGAATTTAGGAGAATCAATCAATTTGGCTTCAAATGTGGAGGTTTACAATTCAAGTGCAACCATAGTAAAGATGAAGTCTATAGAGACGATGAAGATACTTATGAAAAGAAGGAGATCTTGTGATGGGGCAAATCATTATCATGAGGAGAAGTTGATCTTTAGTGAAGATAATAGACTTTATATCGATGAAGTTAATGTGTTTGCTTGATGCTTAGTCTCTATTTGACATGTTTGGTGGAACTACTTGATGATATGGTTTATGTTTTGTGCCCTCAATAGTGATATGATGAGAATTTGGAATTGTTTGACATATCCCCTGTTTTTAGAAGAGCATAATGATGTCTATCTTGATAATTTGATGAGTTTTAGCATATATGAAGATTATTTTCTTATTCGTTTTATACATGTGTTTGATGCTTTTGATGGAGGACACATATAAGCTATGTTAAGGGATTGTTTCTTGAGCATAATGTCTTTGAATCCTAGGGTTAGAGAGCCTACATATCATGGTTTATGGGGTCATAGGCCAATAGGATTTAGTGCCTTAATGTCATCTACTATGAATGATCGAAATTGGTTTCTTGGTTATTCTAATTGGCTTGTATTCTTTGTCTATGAAGTTTCTTCTAATGAGCTTATTGAAGTTGAGAAGGAATACATATCGATCCAAGAGAGATATGTATGGTAAGGCTTTATCAAGTTCTACCTTCCATGAAGGATGACTTGAAGTTGCCTGGTTAGTATTCTTCTGATTCTTCAATCCATCTTAGTGATCATTCTTTTTTTTTTTTATGTAGAACTTATGGATTCAAGGTCGAATCCTTTTGAGGTGATTGGGAATGATGGAGATCAAAGAGCTTACATGGCATGGGAGAATTTATGGATGATCTCATATGAAGAATTTAGGAGAATCAATCAATTTGGCTTCAAATGTGGAGGTTTACAATTCAAGGGCAACCATATTAAAGATGAAGTCTATAGAGAAGATGAAAATGCTTATGAAAAGAAAGAGATTATGTACAAGAGCTTGTATTTCAAATATAGGATGGAAGATCAAGGTCGAAGAAAGTCTTATTGGATAATGTCCAAGAACCTGGAGGACTTATGACTTCTATGGGAGATGATCTTAACAATGATTGGATGTTTTTGTACAAAGATCAATATTTCAAGTATAAGAATGACACTTTGAAGATGAAAGTAACAATGGTGACATATGTGCAAGACAAAGAAGAACTACTTGGTTTGCAAGCAATGATGAAGAGATGTACACTTGATCAAGTTGATCCAACAAAGAAGTTGTTCCATGTTTGTAACATTGAAGGGTCATTTGAGGAGTTTCAAGACTGGGAAATGTGCCTAGAAGACCCTAGTTCAAGTCGACAGAGAGTGCAAATTGAAGGCAAGACAAAACATGGAACAAAAAGTGGAAGAAGAAGCAAGAGTGGTTGGTGCAAAGGCATCCGGCACTAGATCATAGTCCAGCCGGCACCGGATTGGTAGTAAATGAAACAGAGGCACATTCCAATAACCATATGGCCTGCATCCAATGCACCATTCGACGCCAAATGGCTTCTGACAGCTTCGACAATGTTTTGTTTTCTTTGATTTTTTATGCTTTCTTCTTGATATTTTTGATTTTTTTTTAAGGGTAAACTTGTCTAATTACCCTATCCATGAATTATTAGGTTAATTTAGGGCTTTGGGACTATATAGAGTCCTTGTCTTTGTAAGATACCAACACTTTTTACAAACAATATGACAATGTGATTTGGATGAAACTGTTATATTAGTATGCCCTAGAGCATGTAATTATCTTATTAATAAATAAAGTGTTTTATTTATTTATTGTCTTCCTACG
>JAOXNR010007740.1:0-33575 GCA_028571225.1 Parsonsia alboflavescens
CATGATTTACAACTACTGCAACGATGCTAATAGGTTCCCACAAGGCATTTCTGCTGAGTGCAAGCGTTCAAGATTCTAATTAAAGAAGAATATATAGAGGAGAGAGGCCTTCCAGCTGCACGCATGCATGGCAAAATAAATGAAATTGTAGCATTGTATTCTTTGTTCCCTTTTATTCTAGGAGGACTAATTTGTCTTTTCCACATGAATAAAATAAATTTTTGTTTGATTAATACTTTCTTAATTTTTATTTTATTGTGGTTGATGATGACCTCTTACTTGTTTCATTATCTTAAGAAAGAAAAGAAAAATGAAATGTTGCTTGACCTTTTCTACCTTTTAATTTACCTTTTCTAAATTCGACTCACACCAAAATAAAAAGGTATTTCTAAATTAGTAAGCTCTTAATTATTCTTAAAAGAATTCCAGCCAAAAAAAAATATATATTATCAAAAGAAGGTAGTAACTAAGAAGGAGAAATATAGGTATAATTGTACTTTCACAAACTTTCCTCTAGATATGAAAATTCTATTTTGGAAGCATAGTTAGGAGTTGCAGGACCAAAAAAATATTCTAATATGAATTAGGTTCATATCTTCACATGCATAAATTTTATACAACATATCAAGTTAAAGAAGAAAAAATATAATAAGAAAGGTCATTATTTGTGGATCCCGTGGATGAGCTAGGCACACATTCCTTTTGGACAATTTTGATGATATGATTTAATACGAACCAAGAGATCCATGTGTAGGGTACACTACAACAGATTGGATAAATGGAGATGATACTTTTTCCTCTTGGAAACACTTTTTTGTGTGTCTAATTCCATCACCGATGCCGCATAAAAGGGTATCATTGTGTCCCGGAATTTATCAAAGACGCAAAAGCTCAGCATCGGTGATTTCAAGTGGAGACACTAATTTTTGAAATAAATTAAAACACTTCTGAAAAAGCGTCATCAAGTTCTAATCAAGTCACAAGTGTAAGCATCTCAATCAAATTAATCCTATTTTTCTTTTCAATTTTTTGATTAAATCTAAATGTAAATTTCGTGTTTTTTAATCTTTTTAAATTATTGTATTTTTTGAATATATTGATTCCTATAAATTATATTAATATATTTCAATATCATATTAATAGTTTAGAATCAAATAAATCAAAATTAACAAAAAATTATATTTATTATTGATAAGAAAGAGTACAAAAATTACAGGAAAAATACTTTGTAAGAATTATTGCTTCTCCGATGATGACCTGACTGTCCTCATAAAGCATATCCATTCTACACCCAATCGGCTATTATACCTAATCGATGTGGCTAAAGAGTAGATTGGATAAAGCACCATGAGAGCAATTAGAGTCAAGAGCGTACCTTTGGAATCAAGAACTTCTTAAATCAGACTGTCCAAGATGACCCTAGGGATTTATTGTCTTGAAGAAAAAGTGAGTGAATTGGAGGTTTAGTGAAGGGGAAAGCTAGTTGAATAGTGATGTTACTTTTTTGCCCCTAGTTGGTTGATAAAAAATAAGATGTTCCTAGTTAACTTTCCTAAATAACTCATTTTCAGGAAAAAAGGACTTAATTGACATAAACTTAGAAAGTTTAAGGACTTAAAGAGATAAAAAAAAATGAAGAGTGACCTAATTGGCTTAAAATGCAATAGTTGGGGACAAAATTGACTATTTTGCCAAAGATATTGTAACCATGATAGATAAATTTTTTTGTCTCCATTACTTATGCATTTAAAGAGATCCTCCCTCCATTCGGGAGTTGAATGTCCCTATTTGTATTTTACTTTATCCGAAATCAAATATCTCATTTTTCTCAAAATAAATAGGTTTCTAATATAAAATCTCATCAATAATTATATATATATAGCGGTGTCCCCTCCCGTGAAGAAAGTAATTACTAATTAGAATATGTTAGATAATTAAAATTTGACCCCTCCCGTGATACTATAATACAAGTTTGATAAACAACACAGAGGAAAATATTCGGGAAAAAGATAAGGCACGTAAATAAAGAGGGATTCGGGTCAGGATCCGGGAGAAGCATGCAAACAAAACTAAACAACAAATCACAACAGACACAGAAGAAAACAAAGTAGGGATAACAACCATATCTTATTTATCACTTATCAGATTATTATTCTCGTAGTTCGAAATTAAATATCTTAATTTTTACTTTTGAATATCTAAATTTAAATGTCTCATTTCTAAATATAAGTAATTTTATATATATATATATATATATATATATATATATATATATATTCATAGGATTTCTTTTATGTGCATCAAACTGTGTGCTCCTCGTGTGCATCTAAAGGAAAAATAGCAGAAATCTTCTGCTACGTTGTGTTTTTTCAATCTGTAAAGAGAAAGTTGCGATACCGTGAGGTAAACAGATTGAAAAAACACAACGTTATAGAAGATTTCTGCTATTTTTCCTTCAGGTGCACACGGTTGGTACACATAATAGAATTCATATATATATATATATATATATATATATATATAATTCCATTAATTACCTACTCAATTTAATGATTTATAACTATTAAGTTAAATGTCACGCTACTATTATAATAATGCGAAAGATAGAGTGGAAAAGTATATGAAAATTGAACACATTCCTTAATTTTTAGTGAAATAAAAATGGAATATTTAATTTCGAATAAATGAAGTTTTTTATTTTTATTTCTTTGAAAGGAACATATGTGGACGATTTTGACCGAGTAAATTTGGTTCATTATAAAGAAGACAATTATTTATGGAAACTAATTAATTAAATCACTCTTCGGAATATTTGACATCAACCATCAACCTCTACATGAAATTACCATATAATTCATTTTTATTTATTTATTTTATTGAAAATCGATAATAAAAAAAAGGGGGAAAATCTTTTTCATGTTTTACTATTCATGATTAGTTAGCTCACTGGTCTAATCGATTAATTTAAAGTGATTTGATATTTTTTTTAATAAATAAATAAAACAATGATTAATTGATCATAAATTAATTTACTTGTCATTTCACTTTTGACTGGTCTTAACCGGCCGGTCTAGTTCATTTGTGAAGTAAAGTCTTTTTTATAGTAGTACCATTAATTTGATTTTAAAACTTTTTTGAAAATGAGTTCTAAGAAGTAACAACTATTAGTTCCTTTATAATAAAGATTTATAGTGGTACAAAATTGTTTTGAAAATGTCATGCATTAGGTTTATTTGAAAGAATTATGAATGTTGGTGGGATTAAGGTTTATTTCCATTGCTTTAACAAAGTGGACACCAAGCTCAATTATTTCATATTTATGTCATTAATTAATCAACGTTTATAATAAAATTTGCATCTTTATACTTAACTATTCTCTCCATTTCAAAATAAGTGTCTTTCTAGAAAGAAAAAATAAATCAATTCCATAATATCTGTGATCTTATATTATCAAGATTCGTTGATTGAGATTTTTCCAATACTATCATTTACCTTACTCATACAACAACTCGTTGGATAATTAATACTCTCCAATAGATATAACATTAATGGAAAAAGATAAAGAATAATTTAGACAACTTGTACTTTAAAACACCTAAAAATAATGATTCATTAATTGGTGTGTATAACTTTAAACGAAACCTAATTTAAAATAGAGATAATAATAAATTCACGTCTTCTTCATTTACAAATTCGTAAGTTAAAAATAAACGAATGTGTGCATTAAACTTTGAAAAATACTTTTTTCATCTGAAATAAAATGTATTATTTTGATTAACATAAAATTTTAAAAAAATTAATTAGTTTAATTCATTTTCAAATATCGTAAAATAAAATTGTTAACGTTCAATATCGGATCCAGAGGGAGCCCGAAAACCACCCTTCCTCCTCATCTTTGTAGACCGGCGAACATCTTAACAAAGGGAGTACGGACACGGGCCATGCAAGAGCGTAATTCTAAAATCGCAACATTATTGTTTTCTTTTTAATTCCTTTATTACGTGTATTATTCGAACAGTAGATCTAGCTAGCTCCTACCCTACCCAGCCCGAATATTAGATTCGATTCTTCATCAGGAACTGAGTTTGCTTTAACATGAAGTGTATGGCAAATTAATTAGGTAAAATAACCCTTAATTATGTGTAATCTCCGTAGTGGCCTTTACTTTATCGTGGAACGATGAGCACTCTGGTGCTCCTATGTGCTGGAACCCATTCTCCGATTCAAAATTTCCAACGGTTGGACAGGCAAAACCATGGCCGGCCTTCTCTCTCCTTGTTCTAAAGCATGTACGGATGATCTCCATGCAGCTTCTAGCTGCTTTAATAGTCAAGAGATGAGGAGTGTATAATATAGTAAATATCTTTAAAAAAGGAGCTTCCATTGCAGAAATGCAAACGTTGATTGGAGGAAGAGAAGATGAGATAAAAAGCGTGTTTGTTTCTTTATATATTACATCTACAATCTGTTGAACTGAACCCAGAAAGGTTTTTTTTTTTTTTTTTTAAATTTTTTGGGAGGATACATTAAAAAGTTTTTGAACTACCATGAAAACAGAGACAAAACCTGAAAAATCAAAATCTAAAAAAATTTGGGTTTTTTTCTTCTTCTTTTCTTTATAATATAAACTATTATCTAACAGTGGATGCAACAGTATGAGCCCAGAACTTGAGATGATCTTTAAGTTCCATTTCATTGCCAAAAGCTGGAATTCTCCAATTCATCAATGGATTCACATGACTACTACTTCTACTTTTCTTCTCCAAAACATCCCATGCTTCCGATAGATAAGGCCTCGGAACAGAAGTATTAGTACCCGTCTTTTCTTCCTCCTCTTTTCTTGTTCCCAATCTTTGCAATCCGGGAATAATAGAAACCAAGCTCGAATCCTTATCCTCATCGGAGAAAACAAATCCCAGATCCATAAACCCTTTTAATTCTTCATACTCCAGCTCCGACAGGCTTCTACTGCTACGAATTTTTCTTCTTCTCCTCCTCCTCCCCTGCCTCTTATCATCAGCGGGCGCCTCTGTCTCAGCCCCCGCCTCCGCCGGTGCCGGTGCCGGCGCTTCTTCCTCTGCAAATTCCCCAATTACTTCCTTACCGGAGAGAATCGTCTGAAGTGTCGGCGTCGCGAGAACTGACTTGGGAGTAGTAGTTGTGGACGATTCAGAGCCTAATTCATCTTTCGAACACAAACCCTGGTCGCTGAAAGATCTAACGAGAATGCTTGGATTCCGGGAAAGCCCCGTTTCTACAGCTGGTTCAACCTTTTGTTCTTCTTCTTCTTCAAGAACTGGAACAGTACTCCGTGATGATGCCATGCTGAACACTCCATCTTCAAACCAGAAGTAATCGAAGAGTTTCAGGACTAATGATTCTTCAATGTGATCGGAAGACATTTTGTCGGCAACCGAATTGATTGCTGATGATATTGAAGAAAGGCGCTCTCTGTTCTGTTTATGGAGAGACTCGTGGAAGATGATTGTTAGTGGGTATAAATATATGTGCAATCACCCGAATATGCCCCTTGACGTTAAGTTAGAATTTAGAAAATGTCACGTTTTTCTCGTACCCCTATAGGGTTTTTTTTTTTCTTTTTCCCATCGTGTTTTGTACTAAATAAAGCTCTATCATACGGCTTTGACTGATCTGCCCTCACCGTATTGTTTTCATCGTTTGATCCGTCAGATTATATTATTTAATTACTTTACCGTGTTTCAACTTTTATGTGTTTTGTTTGACAGCGAAGGTGTATCATTGACTGAGTGTTGGATAAAATTACATTAATTTAAAATAAATTTATTTATAGACATTTAAATATTATGCATCTATTCATGTATACTTTTTCATTAATATTAATCGTGTAAGTAATTAAAAGATTATGACAAATATAATTTGACATATCTTAAATGTGACGAATACTTTCAAAATAATTGATCCTTACTTCTTTTTTTCGATTGATTGATTGATTTTCCCCTCAATTTGATACTCAAATATTACAACAAATTTTATTGAATCATAATTTTCAAATTACCTACTAATCCATTTCGGATATTATTAATATAGGGGGAAAATTGAGTTAATATGATCTTTTGTATAATAAAATACCAATTTTAATTAATTACTTTTTTTATTTTATTAGAGACTGAATTTTATTTTAATTTTAACAAATTCTAAGAAAAAAAAAATTGACTTTATATAATTTTTAATATAATTATGTCAAATATTAATAAAATTTTAATTAAATTAAGAAATAAAATAATTTTTTGCTGATAATTTAAAATAAATAATTATGTACATTATCGTTAGGTTGGAGGAACACACATGGAAGTTGGATTACTTTGCCGTTAACAGTGTGGATTTGAACCTTTTTGCTTTTGGATGCTTAGCCACTCTGCATCACATGTAACCTTGGGTACAAATTTTATACAAAGGAAATTATAAATTATAAATTAAAAAAAAAAAAAATCACGTGCAAAACACAAATACATTATTGGTATTTCAGCTTTCAAAATGGGGTCGGAATCAAAAGTCACTATTTGAAATTAAGTGCATTTGCGTACAATGGTATTATTATATTATATAAACGAGGGGTAAGATTGGAAGACAAATATTTAAGGAGTGAGAGAATATTATATATATATATAGATGATTTTACACTTATCTGAATATTCGACTTATTCATGAAGATACTAGTGAGATTTGAACTTGAAACCTATGTTTGCCCGTTCGACAATCCACTAACTGAGGTGTTCTCCGAAGGGACATTTAATATTTGTTTTATTTTTCTAGAAATATATATTTGTTTATTTTCATGATTATATGTACTTTTTGTGCATTTGAATTTTAATTTTTTATATTGATTCATTCTGCTGAAATATGAGTCTTGCTACTTGAATATATTAATATAAATAAAACTGATGGAATAATGTAGTCATTCTAATTTCGTAATGAATAGTAAATAATTGATTAATTATTCTTGAAACAATATTAGAATAAGACTTTTTTCTTCTTCTTCTTCTAGAATTGCAATGAATTTATCAATGGAATATGGATCTAGATTGTAATTCCATAATGAAGAAGAGTAGTACTGCTATCAGGTTAACTAGTAAATGAACATGTTCGTTCTAGTTGAAATTTCATTTTCATTTTTGACGAGTCATAGATAAAATCATGTTCCAATAAGGGTTTTTTTTTTTTAAATAAAAAAAAAAAAAACTTTTCATAAGCATTTTGGATCTCTTATTACGCATTTATGCGTTACCATAACTACATTAATAAAATATAAATAAAAATCTTTAGGTTCTAGGTTTCACTTCTAAACCACTTGATCACACCATTGAATGCAATTATGTTTTTAATATATTTTGTATATTGAATCCTGCAAAGACAAACTAATTAAACTTTTGGGTACTTGCTCTTCTAATGACACTTGTTAAATTTTAACGAATGCAACAGAGAATCACATATAAATGTGTAATAGGAGATTTGGAACCATTCATAAGTGATATTCGAGTCAAGCTTCTAGTAGACATATTGACTATTTCATTTGAAGATGGACATCTACACTCTACAAGAACTCAAACCCATGTAGATTGATTAACCGAAGCTATAGTTTGTAAGAAAATTTAGTTATTGAAGAAGAAGGGCTGAACTCATGATATGCATTACACAGTTCTTGCTTTCCAATTATTAAGTTACGTCCCTGGGTGCAATAAGGATATTTCAGGAAAGAACAAATTTGGCATCGCCTAGCATTGTAGACACATTTAAATTATAGGATGTATATCGCTCGGCTCGGGACAAATGAGGAAATAATGATCTTATGCTAAAAAATTAATGCACAGGTTCTCGTTTGCATTAATTAAAGATCAATACATTCATCTTTTTAATAAATTTGATTGATTAATATTCCTTTTATCTGAAATTTAATTTTTTTATTTTTTAAAAAATTGACAGAGTAAATGTTTAATATTGTTATATCAATTTTGCACTAAAAATTTTAATTAATTTAAATTTAGGTTCAATTATAAATAAATTAAAATAAAAATAGAAGTATTAAATTCCAAACCCGATGGAACTAAGAAGTGAACGTTTCCGGTTCACATGAGGGAAATGGGTCCAAATGTGGTAGCCCAATTTGATGCGTAAAGTTGACGATTTTCTTAAGATTCACGCGACTGACAGACTTTTCGTCCCCATCCCATCATAGAACTGCCCCACATCTTACATATTATGAATATGTAAAATTTTATAATAAATGTTTCCCCTTAATATTTTAATTTGATTCGTATAAATTTTAAAATAATTAATTGATTTGAGTTATATTAAATTTAATTATATCAATTTATTAATAAAATTTTAATTAATTAAGTAAAATTAGATATTAATTTTTAAACAATTTTAAATAAAAATAAAGATATTCAATTTGGAAGGAAAGGATTATAATTTATACCATTACTCGTGGTAGGTACAGGATTTTTGGATGGATCAGAGTAGAACATTATGGTGGAAGGTGTGTAAATGTCTGTTTCATTAATTGCATCCCATATTTTGATAGCAACTGATCTCACGTCTTATTTCTTTCCTTTTTTTAATATTTCTTTTGAAGTATTTTCAACTTAAATTATTTTCCCAATACCATTTTTACCCAAAAAAAGAGGGATAATTAAAAAAAGGATTAGTAAATATATATAAAAGATACCTTTATTATGACATTTATATGGATTGAAAGTACAGCTGGTTGTAAAATGGTGAATGACCATTTGGTCAAAGTATCTTTTCGGAAGAGATGAAAATTCCTAAAATCTCTCAAAGTGATGTTATTCACGACATCAAATTTCTTGGACAGTATGTCTCCCCATAGCTTGTATATATATACTAAAAAAGAATAAATGATCAGTACTTTCCTACTTTTGTTATCTTTATATTTCTCCAAATTATTCTTATCTCATGATTCCAAAATAGATCCTATCTCTATGATATCGTAATAAATTTATAATTCGTTATCAGTGTCAGATTTTAACCAGTTGAGAGGTTCTTCTTATTCAAGATTTATGGTTTGAATATTTCATCTTTTACAATCTTTATATATTTATTGATTCATATATCTAGTTTACAACATAATTCTCGTTTCATTCAATTTATATTATGGTTTTTAATTCTACGAAGTTAATTATTTATAGTTAATATACATTTGTTTTATACTTTTGGATTTCCATATGATTTACTAATTTATTATTACTTTTTCAACATTACAAATATTGCAAAGTTCGAGTTTATGGCCCTGGATATATATATTTTGGGGAAAACATTTTATCATGGAAGTTATATGCCAAAATATGCCTAGCTTAAATGGGTGTAGATAACACCAATAAAGAGAGCAATGATGTCTATAATAAAGAATGGGTGAAAGTTTTGCCTCTAATAAAAAAAGGGCTTGGTTTTTATTCGTGAGCATCTCCATGATAGTTTGAAAATGAATATCAAACTGTTAAAGATTATGATGATTTTTCGAATAGCTTTAAAGAGTGATATGACCATCAACAAATAGTGGTTTTGCCTAAAGAATTGAAATGATTAGATGCACTCAAGGCTACGAGATTTTAATAAGTGAATACAATCCTGTCACTTTCGCATCAATTTTCAAATTGATATATTACATGGTGATAATTTTTTGATAATGATATATTGGAAAAGACATTCATGCCTCAAATATGCTCATATTGCAACAAAAATGAGAAAAGGAATATTCAGAGTTTCTCTCATGCTCTTATATGACTGAGCAAAATAACAAGTTATGAATGAAAAATAAAGGTGCCCAACTAATAAGCTCAACTCATTTGTCTAAAGAAAAAATAATAGTTTTTTATAATTATCGAGGTCGTAAACATGGTTGAGGCAATACATTTTTCTATGGTTGTGGACATGATGAAATATGTCAAAATGTTGAGATTATACATGTATTCTCACAATAGAAATATGATAACACCAAAATACCCAAAAAAAATTCTAATGATGGTCAATCATAAAATTCAAATGAGAAAGATTGTTACTGAGTGACGTGGAGGGAAATTGGTTTCGTACATATAGTACACCAAAATTCTTGTTGATATCTATCAGGTATCTTTGAGAAATAAATGAAAAATGGTAAAAGCATTTTGTTCAAGATGCAAATGGTATAATTGATTTGGATGCATCCAAGGGTGTGTTCGAATGGTTTGAAGATGTAACTTACATATTGTAGGTCTTGGGTTCGACTCAATCTCACTGCAACTCCAACCTCGATGAGTTGTAGATCCTAGCGGAATAGTCAAGGTGAGTGAGAACTAGCTGGCGCACAGCTAGATAAAAAAAAAAAAGTTTTGGATGCAATAACCTTTGTGGAGATAAATATTTGGATATACAGATATCCATACTGGCCTTGAAAGGTGCCAAAAGTGAATATGATATGATAAGTTATAGTTTACAAGAACGAAAAATTAGTATCTTTATTTGCTTATTTAATTATTTTTAGTATATTTATTTCGTCTAATAGATTTTATGAACTGAAATTATTAGGATCACTAGCTCTTCATTAAAGTCAATTCATTTAATTCAGTATAATGTTTTTTTTCTAAATTTTATCATATGTTTTTACCTTATTCATATGGTATTTTTCTTCCTTGAAAATGGAAGATGAACATACAATTCCTGGTGGTACAAATATCATTGAAGGGTTTAAAGGAGATCGCATTTTATACTTAGAGGAATAAAGCTTATTATTGAGTATGCTTTATTTCTCAAGAAATCTTAGCTAGAGATTCTTGAGTTTTAAGGATATTATATGAAACCTAATATCACATT
Organism: Parsonsia alboflavescens; assembly: GCA_028571225.1. Lineage (NCBI taxonomy): Eukaryota > Viridiplantae > Streptophyta > Magnoliopsida > Gentianales > Apocynaceae > Parsonsia > Parsonsia alboflavescens. The sequence goes on from JAOXNR010007740.1 coordinate 10,849, forward strand.
GGGGACAATGAAAGATAGAGATACGGAATATCTCAAAAATACATCTATAGAATTGGGTGAAAAAGAGGTACTACCTTGTTTATCTTCTAGGTTTTACTACACATTTATTCAAGTAATTGAAGCTTGTGCTTAAAAATTCAGTCAAAAGTTGAAAATGAATTTGTTATTTGGCTATGATCGGTTGGGTTATCTTGGGTCAATTTTGATGTAAAGTGTTCTTGAAAATTTATTGAAAAACTATAAGAGTTTTCAATTTAGTAATGCCACTTGTTCTCAATGTAAGCTGAATATTGAACATCACTAGACAAGAGATGGATTGAATCTCTTGAGTTTTGAAACAAATTCAAGGTTACATATGTAGACTTGTAGATCCACCATGTGGACAATTTCGTGATTTTGTTATATAAAATTGATGCATCATCGAAATAGTCACATGTATACTATCTCGCAATCTAAATATTTAATGATTGATTATTTTATTATTCGATTGTTGGTAAATTATCCTTATTATATTATAGGATATATCTTGATATATTTGGTGAGTTCACATCAAGACATTTGATGATTATTGCATTTCAACTGGGATCGTAGTTGAACATTTTGTGGCTCATATTCATACATGAAATGGTCTAATAGAATCATTTATAAAAAAACTCCAATTGATTACAAGACCATTACTTTTGAGAATAGAGCTTCCCATTTTAGTTTTGGGATGTGTTATTCTATATGCAACAAAACTTATTCGCATCAAGGCCAAATAAGATAACATATTTACTCCCCTATATAATTGGTTAAGGTTAGGAACCTAATATTTCTCATCTTCAAAGTTTGGATATATTGCATATTTTGTGATTGCTAGACCACACTCAAAAAAGAAAAGGAGTCCTTACAGAAGGATGGGAATGCATGTTGGATTTGAATCTCCATCTATCATATTTAGGACTAATGATTGGAGATTTATTTATGGCATGGTTTGATAATTGCAATTATTTAACAAATCAATCTTTCCAACAAATAAAAGAAATATTGCATGAAATGAATTATGCTTATTTCATTATGATCCTCACACAAATGAATGAGACTAAAAGTTCAACGGACAATTCATTAGAAAAATATGACGAATTGGTTGCCTAACTAATTTACTGACCAAAAGAAAGTCAATAAATCTCATGCCTCAACTGTAAATGCTCCTATTAAAGTTGATGTCCGTAAATTGCAAATCAAGGTTGATAAGAATCACTAACACGCTAAAAACATGAAAGGCCTGCTGCTTCAAAAGTTAAAAATCTCTTAAAAGAAAATGAGCAAATTTTCAAAGATGACCAAAATATATTAAAGAGTTTTTCCTACAGAGAGCAATAAGGAAGATTTACTTCCAAAGGAAATCCTTGACATGATTCAAGAAAGTAATGATGAGATTCAGTTACCTGAAATTAGTGAAAATAATGAGATCTTAATGAATTATGTCAGAAAGGGAAATAAATGGAATTGGTAGGAATTAGTCGTCGATGATATATTTATATGTTAATAGCTCGCAATATTATGATTAAAAGTGAGGATCTTGAATCTACATTAGTTAAAGAATGTAGGCATCAAACTGAATTTTCAACAATGGAAAAACGCAATTAAATTTGAGTAAGATTTGTTTTCACTACAAAGTAATTTCGGACAAATTGCCATAGACCAAGTGGTATAACCAATAGGGTATAAATGAGTATATGTGCAAAAGAGAAATGAGATAAATGAAATCACAAGATATAAGACACGACTTGTTGCTCAAAGATTTACTCAAGGACCTAAGATTTACTCAAAGATCAAAAAATGATCCCATACGCCCATGTGTCTTTATAAGAAGATCCAGATATGAATTTGCCACTATTAATATTTATATTTAGAAGAGTTGAGGAAAGTTGTGCATTATTGAAAAGAAGTATTTAAATGAAAGACCTTGATGTGCTTAGGTAGGAATTGAAGTGATTTTAAATAGACAAATTAAACACAACATTAGAGTATTCCAATGGCATTTAGAACACTTGTGAACAATTGTCCATTTCGATCTAAAGTCAATAAAGAAGAGATTTTAATCTCGAAGAACCATATCTCTGTGTCATTGGGGTATTGATGTATCTTGCTACTATTATATGATCTGATATATCTTTTGCTAATAAATTCATTAGAAAGAAAGTTCTTCTCCAATAGGAAGACATCGGAATGATGTTAAATACATTTTATGATACCTTTAAGGAACATCAAATATGAAATTATATTATTCAAATCTAACTTGGTTGAATATGGAGATGCAGGTTATTTATCTGATCTATACAAGACTTGATTTTAGAGAGGATGTTTTTCTTTCAATGTATTGTTATTTCACATGATTTGGAAAGACGATACATTTTTTGCTATTTTCTTTGACTAACAATGCAGGACGGTGTTTGGTTATAACTTTTGGATCAACATATTCTAAAAACATAAAATAATCATGTTCTAACAACAGTATATAAAGATAATACTACTTGATCGATCAGACAAATGAAGGATTCATCAAAAGGTAATTGAAAAAAGCTATATACATCGGTTTTCTTTACTCATGACTTTCAAGAGAAAGGTAAGTTCAAATTCATTAGGTATGTTCTTGCGACAATTCATGAAAAGGCCCACATTTCTACATTTGAATAATTTGTGAAGAAGATTGGGTCATGTTATCTTTGATAAATGGTTGTTATCACGAGGGGAAGTAAATGTTCTTTTTTCCTTCATCGAGTTTTATTCCCATTGAATTTTTCTCGATAAAGTTTTTAACTAGACACTCACACATATAATGTCAATTACTTATGGTCATTCAAGGGAGAGTGTTGTAAACTGGTAAATGACCATTTGGTCAAAGTATCTTTCTAAAAAGAGATAAAAACTCCTCAAATCCCCCAAGGTGTTGTCATTGATGACATCATAATTTTGGGGGGGGGGGGGGAAGTCTCCCTATCCCTATAAATATAGGATAGTTAAGATCATTTGTACATATACTAAAAAGTAAATAAAAGATTTGTTCTTTTCTACTTTTATTATTTTTATATTTCTTCAAATTCTTCCTATCTTTATGATTCCATAATAAATCCTATTTTTATGATTACATAATAAATTTATAACACAGCTAACTTTTTTGCCCTTCTCCTAATTCATAATGAAGAGTTATGAATGTCTCTTTTCTATACTTGAGATAGAGACCCATTGTAGTTACAATTACAACTTTTCATCTATATGTTGACTTCGCAACTTCTTTAAAAATATTTTATTATTACAACTTATTTTTAGTCACATCCTTTTGCTAAAGAGTCATAACATTTTTTAATTACTGTTAATGCTTTTTTTTTAATACATCTATATATATATATATGTATGTATATATATAAAGCAAAGATCTCACAATTAAAGAGGGTTCAAGAAAGTTGAAATCAAGCAATTTCAAACATTCACTTTTTTTTTAATATTAAAAAACAAATCCAACGAGCATAATCATTGATGTTAAGTGAATATAATTTATATTTAACGAATATAATTTTTCATAATCAATAAATGTAATCTTTATATTTAATAAATGTAATATTTCATAATTTTTATATAATTGCTAACCTTTTAATAAAGACATAACAATGGAAAAATAGTTGTCTTTTGTAAATAATAATTAATTAATCATTATCTAGAAAGAATTAACCCCCCCTCGAAAATCCCTCTTTTATTTCACTATTTTTGTGGGATAAGGCGTGGATAAAATTCGTGATTTCGGTTCAGAGAGAGAGGAAGAAAAGATTTGGGTGATTGGTAGGGTTAGTATATTGGCATTGCAATATTTTTAAATGGACTTGAAATTGATAATTATGCCCTTTTTGAAAATCGCACGTGAACCTCATGTGCTAAGAGTTACCCAATTCCGTCGTTGACAGAATATTCTATGTTTTAAACTTTTAATGTATAAAAGAGATGAAAATAAATTTTTTGGGTAGTCTAAGAGAATAGTTAAGAGCTTCTTAATATATTTTAAATTTGATAAAATATAGAAGAGTATACAACTTGATTGTACCTGAAGGATGAGGTTATGGAGACAGTGCAAAAGGAATGACTGCAATGTACTCTGAACAACTAGAGCATTGTGTGAGGATATAACACAACTACTGCTTGAAAGTATTGCCTGCCATTGATGGAAAGGAAGAAGCTATTAGGAGTCATTTAAAACTTCTTCCTTGAAGACAAGCTCTCTCTTCTCGTCATCGACTTTGTTGTTCGGTTTTTACCTCCCTTGCCCTTGTTCTTTGCCACTGTTCTTCTACCTCTTCCCTATCTATAGTTACCCTACAACAGCGAATTGTGATGTTTTCTCCCAACGGAAGGGTTCCTCCAGGAGGGACATTTACCTGAGATTAGAGAACAAACCTTAGCCACTCATCTTGATTAATTACAGTATAAAATTAAATTACACTCTTGAATATTTAGGATTAAGTAAATTGTCTAATTTTATCCTTTTCCAAGAGGTCTTTAATGTTTATATTTGTCTTTTAGCTCCTTTATCTCTTTAGGAATTATGCATTAGGTTCTTTTGTTGGAATACTTGGCTTATCATTTTTTTACCTCCGCCATATATAAATGACCTTTTTTTGACATGTTCTTAAAACCATCTATATTATTATAAAGACACTTTGCCCCCAACACCCCTCCAGATTGTTTTAGTAACCTAGTCGTATATTCTTCAAGTGTGTTATTAAAGAGCGTAATTAAAAAAAAAAAATGTCCTATTGATTCTTTAAAAAAAATTACATAGTATGCTGCAATTTATTAGATCATAAAATTGAGACATTCGATCAATTTGAAACACAAATTTTATTATTTAATAAAGATCTAATAAAATAATTTTCTTAGATCATAATAGATATTTCCTCAATTTTATTACTTCAACCTCCAAAACATTTTTCCTTGCTCAAAGACATTTGTAATGCATTTGTTTTCATTTTCCTGCTCTATACCCCCAGGAAGTAAGAAATGAGTGACCTAAAGTAAGGTATGATTGTTATGAAGTTAGAACCTCCCATATGGTCTAAAGGACAAAATAATAATTTTGTTTCATTTCATGTGGTCACATGATTGGGACACATTTAACCCTATCTTCTCATTTTCTTTACTAAACCAATGCCTTTTCTTTCCTCAATTGAAGTTCGTAAAGAGAAAACTTACCTTTCCTCTCTTGCGCTAAGCAATCTTGTAGGGACTACACAATTTATAAAGAATTGAGTCAGTTCTTGGCAATCATGAGTCTTTCTAACTGTGGCTAATCTACTCTTCTAAATAGATTAGCAGACAATTGACAAATTTTCCTCTCTAATAGATTTCTCTATTGATTCTTTACAGGGAGTCTAGACTCAAAAAAGGGCAAACTTGAAAAATTCTTGTAAATAGAAGAAAACAATCCCTGCAAATTTGAACTTCTATAGAGAAGCCATGACTCGAGATTACAAACTTATGATGAAACTTATTGTAAGAGAAGTTGTGCACTACTCTGCTCAACTTCAGCTTCCTGATTCCATGTCAAAATATGAGGTAATTTAAAGGTTACCAAACTTTGGACTAAGTTAGGGAATTTCATTTTCACATCCTTCGGTACATGTCACAGTTAAGGGAATTAAGGTCTCTGAATGCTGTCTCTATTATAATCCCAAGACTAAGCTAGTATGAATTGAAAAGTTTTTGTTTGTGAATCCAAGTAAAACAATAAGAAGGGGATTTTTTAAACTTTACTATGATTGTGTTACTTTGGAGAAATTGTATATTTGTAATTGCATTCTTACTAGACCAAACATAGTCACTTTGATACTGGGTTTAGAGATTTGCAGACCTCTAGTTTAATGTCATGGACACTAATAATAAAGTTCTCTTTCTGTGGGGGAAAAGAAAGGATGGAATTTGCATTATGTTAAGGAATAAATACGTTATTTGAACATTTGTTTGTTTGGCACTATATTAAAACCCCTCAAATGATGGCATTTTCATTTATACAATGTTCTTAAGTTTGTTATCAGTGGTGAGCTCTTTGACAAAACCGTAAGAAAGTTGATATTTTAGTAATTCTACACTTGCTAATGATTTTCATACTTCAAGACATTGTATGTTTCATTATCCAATTGCCACTTGACTTTTCATTAGCCAAAAATGAAAGTTGGATTCATATCTTATGTTACTTGTTTTACCTCAAAACTTGGGGTCTCTTTATTGCAAGGGCACAAAAATAAGTTTCAAAATGGACTAATTTCTTAATTTAAATATTGTTAAAACCATTACTTCATCTTGTTCATTTCTTTGTTTCGATCAGCAGGCACAAAATACATCTCAAATTTTGCAGGCTCTTTTTCTTATGCCTCTAAAATACTACTTAGTTCACCCTTTCTTTGATGTACTTGAATGAAGTCTTTGATCGCTACTCTATTGTATTCTTGTCATTTGCATTTGAGTCCATTGTGTTCTATTGTTTTAAGTTAAGAGAGTTGGAGATGCATTGTAATTTAATTCTCATATGAGCATAAGGTTGATATATTGCATTTCATAGGTTAATTGTTGCAGATTATATTGATTTGTTTTTCTTTTTTTTAACCAAAGAATCCTTCTTAACTTCCCATTCCTTTGTTTTGCGGGTGCTATGTTTTGTGATTCCAAGTTGCTATACTCTAATGAGTTAGTTGAAAAATAGTTGTTATAATTTTTTGGATAAGTTGTTGCTAATTCAGAACAACAGTTGTTATATCTGTATACATTTTAACTTCTAGTTTAATTTAGTTCATTTTGGTCTATATTTTGCTTCTGTAAATGCAAAGAAGGTGGTAAGATGGCTCATTATTGCTAAGGTGAATCAACTTTGATTTCCGGATACAGTAGTTTGGTGCTGCCACTTGTTTTAATTTTGTTCTTTCTTATTATCATAACTTGTTCTTTTTGGTTGAGAAATTTGCTTTCTACTGTATTGTATATGCAATGCTTAGTCTTGATTAGGGAGATCTTCACCATTTTTTTCATTTTCTTCCTGCGCCTATCTCTCTGAAATGGTCTAATATCGCAAGAAACTTATTTTCCTTGCCAATTAAAGCTCAAATGACCTTAGGTAATGGCTAATTACAGCTTTAGGGAGTACTTTTCTTTTTTGCCTTAAAAAAAAAAAACCCTCTAATAAAGTATTAAATTAAATGTTCTCTTTAACTTTCAAAAATCAAAGATATGAATAATTGGTTCATAATTTAAATCTAAATTTTATTCAAAAATGAATTTTGTAATTAAAAAAACCTATTATTATGTTCAGTTTAAAAATGCTACATTAATATAGAGAATGGATATTTATTTGTTGGATTTATTTTGGTATAAATTAGACTATGTTTAATATTACAAATAAATATTCATATAAACATCTATATATTAGTTTATTTGAGTTAAAGATATTGATTCCTAAACATTTTTAGTAAAATAATTTTATAAAATAGAGCACATTAATTCATATAATAAGAGGTAAACAAAAATATAGTGGTATGTAATTTCATTTTAAAATCTTATAAAAATATATGTCTTTGTTCACAACAATCAGTAGTATATAATGCATCGAATAGGTCAAACTATGATATTAATATCGTTATTTATTACAGGCCATCGTATATAGTAAAATTATATATGACTGCTCCAAGGATTATTGTTTAAAATGCACCTTTTATCGTAACCCATCGTTTATACACTACGGCCTTTAGTATATAATTGTACATATATTTGACTGCTTTGTAACCTTCTGTATAAAATGTTATACATGACGGTCAATGATATAAAAGGATCATTTGCAATGGCTCTTTGGCCACCCTAAAAGCTCTCGTTTCATATGACCCAGTTTCTGGTAGTGAAGTTAAACAAAATTCAAAAATTGAATTAGTGAAAACTTAAGAAGTGAGATGAGCTAAACTATTTTCTTTTTTTGACAATCAATACTATTGTATACATTGAGTGATAATATCACATACAAAATTAATGCAAAACGCATATAAGCTTCCTTAGTAAAGTTTAATGAGTACAAATTATCAATGGTAACAAAACATAAAGAAAGAAATTCCTAACCAAGTAGAGAACTCAGAGAGCAGAGATGATAGGCTTAGATCTATCGATGGGTGATTATCCTTCAACATGTTGTCAAGCTCGTTAACAAATCTTTCCATGGCAAGGGCTGCCAAACAAATTGGGACCACCAATCCCTTTTCACCCTTATTGTTAACAAATTGTATGTAAAAGCTTGCTACTCCGGGGATGGCTCCAGCACCACCCTTAGCAGGGCCTCCTTAGACTGGCTTACCCCAACCAATGTCTATCTCGTCAAAGCAAGCACGCGTCACATCAGACACAACATAAGTTCTAACCATGGTGAAATGAGGTCTCCCTTTAATAAACATAAGATCAGCGACTGACCTCATATACTCATCTGAGACATCCGATTTTGCCATCCTTATCAGTTGGAGTACATATTCTAATGGGTTACTGCATAACTTTCCTGCCGTTGTCAAGGCCACTGGAAATGCGATGGCATTACCATAGTACCCAATAGGTAAGGGAGGATTGAACTTAGCCCTGGCATTCACCATGCAGATTAGCCGCGCTTCCTCTTCAGAATCTGGTAGGAGGGCTATGGTGCGACAAAGCCAAAGACATGCCGTTAGAACCTCAAATGTTGAGCACTTGCTCAAATGGGGAGGGACTAAGTTTCTGAGAGTAGACACTTGTCGTGGACCAAAAAAAAAAAAAGAGCGATGGACCATCTCATCCAATGGAATGATAGTCCCTTTGGCATCAGCTACTTGGTCATACTCTCGATGCTTACAAGTCCACGAGGTGGTTCTCTAGCATTGAGCAACTCCCTTTGCCACACTGGTGCTACAGATGGTAAAATAGTAGCAACAAATAATAAAATGCAATAATTAAAGTAGAGAATATTTAAAATTTAAGAATATTACACACACAACACACAAATATCTATAATATGAAATGGGAATCCAAGGTTTCTTACCAAAAGTGTGTTGTGCAGATAAGAGTAAATGTCCTAAGATCTGTAATGGTTATCAAAACATGTCATGATGTTATATAAACATTTTAAGTATAATACAAGCTTGTAAATACACATAAGAATATTAAAAAATTGAAATGATTTGAGTAATGAAGAAAACTTCTATCCCTATTTTATTATTATTATTATTAAGAAAAGGATTCCAAATTACTGAAAAGAAAAAAAAAAAAAAATTGTATGCAAAAGAGGTTGGGAAAAAGGACCAAATAGAAACAAAAAACAAAATATCCTACGCTTGACTTAATAAAAGCTTTAATTCGACTTACTTTAATTGAATTTGAACCGAGCTTAAGTTTGACTCACTTATTAAATGAATTGAGTCAAACTCATATATATTCGATTCGTTAAGTTTACGAATTTAAACTAGCTTTTTTATATGTATACATATAATTTTTTATTAAAAATATATATTTTTTATTTTTAAATATATACATAGTTTTTTTATATTATATATAATATATTTTATTATTTTTTAAAGTTTTAGAAAAATAATTTAAGGTAGAAATAAACGTGCCCAAGTCCAAGATGAGCTTAAACAAACTTAGACTTAAGCTTTTTTGAGTGTAATTAGTCGAATCCGAACTTGATAGATTCGAGCTAGATTTGTTACAATCCTAATCCTATTATTCTATAAAACAATGAAAATATAAAAATTTTCAATTTCCATATTAATAGTATTAATTAGTTATCAAAACGACATCTTTTTTGTATCCCCATTCCTTTTCCAACCCTCTAAATACCTCTTCTTGAGAACTATTAGTAATTCTCCATTTATCCCGTTGTTCCTCAAATTTGAAGTCTTTCCATTCCAATGATCATAACTTACCTCTAAATGAACATAATAAATATATAAAATGACTTAAAAGAAAAGTGCTTTTTTTATGTCCTTATGAAATAATAGATTATAAATTCAGGGACATTTTTCCCTAAAAAAAAAGACATTTAATTAATTAAAAGACGTTAAAAATACTAGAATAAATTAACACAAATTTTTGAGAAATAAATTCTTTTATTGTAGTTTAAATACTATAGTTTAATTTTTTATAGTTTCTCTAGTGTTACATAGAAATTTTCTAGTTCTTTAGGAGTTCAAAATTTTCTCTGAGTGGTTTCTTTATTTCGCCACACTAGCTAAGATGATAGGTGATTATTAAACTTGTGGGTAGTTCCGTTGCATAAAATGGTTCATGAAGATAATTTGCAGGCTGACAATATTCAAAAAAGAAAAAGTAGGACCTGGATGACCAGTAAAGGGCAGTCAAGAACTTCGCCAGAGCCGGGAACATCACAGAGAAGCTCCTCCAGGCAGGGAAATGGAGGTTGGAGTGCTTGGCCGAACTGTTTAGTTTAACGTCAGCATCAGCTTCAAAAAACATGACACATTCGTCGGTGCAGTCCACGAAAAGCTTCCGTCCAGAGCCTTCCTTCAGGCGACCAGCAAATGGGTAGTAGAAGACAAGAGTCTGTGCAAGAGCCTCTCTGATGACCTTCACTGGGTCTCTCCCTCTCATAGAAGGATCATGACGGTAAAACTGTATAACGGGAATTTGAAAGCGAAGACCGTCGATATCGGAGAGTAGGGTGTGGTTGCTGGACGTATTGGTTCTGCTTGTTGCCTTATCACCGTGAAGACTTAAGAAGAATTGGCCGGCGAGTCAGATGCCATCCAGGTATATACTGGAGATCAATAGTCTGAAAGAATTTGCCGGTTGTGGCAGTGATGATTCTCCCCATTCGGTATTGAATTTATAGAGAACTAGAAGCCCTCTCCACTTCAGACAGGGAATTGCTTGCATGTTCTGCTTCTACGAAACGACAAACGCTATATATGGACAAATGGGAAACTAGAGCCGACGCGGACCTCCATCCATTATTGCTTCATAAAAACCAATAAAAGCATATGTCTGGATTTTATAGGAGGATCCTACACAGGTCAGGTTAGGATTAGCCAGTGACCTGACTTGGTAAGTTTAGAACTTGACCCCACCTAACATACATATTTTAATTATACGATAAATGTATTTATTAGAGGTAGGTTATTGAGTCGAGATTGAACATGTCACTAGCTATCTCTATATATATGAACCAGTTTGTTACCTGCGGATTTGCATGGGTACAGCTTGTGACTTTTAAACTGTAAAATATAGAGTATTAAAGAGTAATATAAAATCAGTAAATAAAACAATGAAAAATGATATTTCTAATTCAATGAATTATTGAAGATTTCTGAATGCGTACTTGCAAACATGTGTAGTTGTGTATTCAGGCTCACCATCTTTGTTGCATGTTAAAATATGAAGGCCTTTTTATTATATTTTTTTTTTTGATAATCGAATTTAACATCATACATGTACAATAAACAACAATGATTTTAGCATGGTTTTGAAAATCAGAGCGAATACATGGTTCCTTCGCGAATCGGATAGGCCACCAATCCGTCTAAACTTTGAAACAGTCCATGGTAAAAAAAAAATCAGAATTGACCAACATGAACCGATCAGAATTGGATCACCCAACTCGAATCAATACCTTCAAAATTAAATTTGAAGGCGATGAGAGTTAAACTTGATTGATAGGATAAAACATAAGTGTTTTACCATCTTGTTAAAGAGTGATTTGTGTTTTAATTTGTTATGACATGCTAAAACCTTATTTTGTAATCTAAATTTATCTTACCATATATTAATCTTAGATTTGTTATAACATTTGTTTTACTTATAAAATAAATATAAAATTTGTTTGAAAAATAAGAATATACTTTTAATATAAAATTTTTTATACTATATTATTTAATTTATAATTAAAAATTACTAAAAAAGAAAAAAGAAAAACCTGATTGAACCCAATCTGATTGGTCCGATTTTGACCCCTATGTCCATCCGATTCATTGTTTGGTCAGATTTTAAAAACACTGGTTTTTAGTCATAAAACCACTAAAATAAGGAAATGAAAAATTGAAAATATTCACCTATCTATTCATTTTTGTTGACATGACTTGATATCTATATCTACTTATTATTAAAAGAAAGGTAGGTGCCTTCCTAGCTTGGCTATCTATATATTTACACTGAAGACTTGTCTCTTTATCTTTTCTTTTTTCGGTTATCTTTTTTAACGAATCTATCTTTTACGTGAATTACATGACTCTATAGTTTCCCAACTTTGTTGCAACTTACACCTAGGTTCAAGTTTACAAATTACTTAACTATTAATGTAGCTGTTGAACTTGTCCCTTTTTTAGTTTGATCATCAAGCTTAAAATTTCATCAATTTAATCGTTGAACTTTACGAAATTGAACACTTAAATCATCTTACGATGGTTCGATCAAATTTGAGCGGGGAGTAAAATCACCCTCCAATAAAAATGACACGTAGGATTTTCATATCACAAAAAAGCTCGTTAATAAAATCTTTCATGTCATCATCAACAAAACCTAATTCAATTGATTATTCAAGGACCATACCCAAAACAAAAATATCATCAGAGGAGGAGCAGAAGAAATCAACGAAAGTCCCCGTAATATTGACAAGCATGTTGTAAAGATTGTTCAAATTGACACTATCCAATCTTCCACTTCCTCCACCAAGTACTCGTGGGGAACTCAAGCCCAAAACTATAACGACCAGCATCGAAGACTTTCATCATATACTACTGATTCATCTCCTCTGCATAGATTATTAACCCAGAAGAACCCCTCAGTTCAATCACCTATCGTGCCATCCCAATGTAGAAAGAAACCTCTTCGAATCAATTCAACTAGCCCACGTTGCTTTGGAAAACAGAGGAACTATTCATCAGCCCAGACTCTGGCTCACTACTAATACTGTAAAAGAATAATAGATGAATATTATGGGAATTCCGAGCCTGGAGCATTTCAACGGCTGTCGCCAAGGGTTTCGAAGATGACATTGCCAAGTTCTGCGATTGGGGACTAACTGATATTGGAAATTTGAATGAATAAAGTTTCAATTACATTTTTTTTATAATTCTTCTGACACTATATATATATATATATATATATATATATATATATTTATATATATAAACTTTGATACTGTGTGAACATACTTTTTATTCAATCTTCTCACTAAGAGATACAAGTAACTCAAATTGGACCAGACCACCATGGAGGGATTTAAGTGATCAATTCTACAAAGTTCAATGGCTAAATTGATGAAATCTTAAGTTTGATGATCAAACTAGAAAAAATGAACAAGTTTAATGACTAAATTAATGGTTAAACCGTTAACACATCGACTTATCTATTTTGGATAATTCTTTTGCTGCCAACTGTACAGCTAAGATGCAATTAAGGGTTTGACTGAGTAGTTCGAGAATGTAACTTGCATATTGTAGATCGTTGGTTCGACTCAATTTTTTAGTATATTACTCTAGTTTTGGTAAGTTGCAATTCCTAACAAAACAGTTGAGATAGTAAGAGCTGTTCCCGAACATTGATAGATAAAAAAAATAAAAAGAAAAGAAAAAGGAAAGAAATTATACAACTAAGATATTGTTATTTCCTTTCATTAATTTTTTTTAATTTATTTATACAATTTAGTATTAAAAAAAACATATTTTTTATTTTACTATTTATCTATCTAAGAAATATTATCTTCACCCATTGTGCAATTCTTGTGCAATGCGCAAGTTCACAAATTAGTTAATATTTGATATAAGGGATATTTTGGTAAACATTTAATTAAAAAAATTATATCATTTCAAAATTTTGACAATATTTAACCTAAATAGATTTTAAATTTTAAATAATTCAAAGCACATATATATAATTTCTAAAATAAAATAAAATAACTACTTTAGAATTTTTAAATTTGAGTCCCTATCCGAATCCACCAGTATAAAGTGGGCTGTTTTCATATTTACTCAATTTGAATAGAATGATTTCTATTTTATCCAAATCTGTACAACTTTTCATAATTTATCCAACTATCACTATGTTGTTGTAAAACCGAATTGAAGACAATACAACTACTACATCATTGATGAAGTTTCTTTGGTGAAAGTTGAACTTGAAACGAACTTATTCTCCCTGTTGAAGAAAAAAAAAGTAGGCGGTTGAGTCTGAGTTTGGGAGAGGAGTTTAGTTTTTTTCTTCACAAGATCAAGGTAGCATCGTTGGGTGTTCAGAGAGTTTGGTTTTTTTTTTTCTTTTCTGCTGTTATGGTGATTGATGCTTGCATTTTGATTCCTAAATATCTTTAGGTACTGTTGTTCATTTGGTACAAGGAAAGAAAGGAAGTTGCAGAGTGTTTGGCATTAATTTACGCAGGATTTGGCTCCAAAACTCCTGAAGCTCAAAACGACTTCGGGGGGTGGGGCAGTACGACTAACCTTCTGGAGGTTATGGCCGACCTTCGAAAGGTTTCAGCTGACCTTCCAGTGGATCAATTCAACCGTTGAAGGATTAAATTGACTTTCAAGCATTTTTTTTTTTTAAAGAAAAAGTTCAATAGACCTTACAAAAGGTCAATTAGACCTTTGAAGAGATTATATCAACCTTCCATATGGTCATTTCGACCTTCAAGCTTCTTTTTTTGGTTCCTTTTTTCTCTTAAAAAAAAAATATTTTGATCCTCTTTACTCTCTGTTTTATATATATATATATATATAAATATATATATATTTATATAAAGATATTTCTCCCCATTTTTTTCCAGTATTGCTTGTACATTTTCCTGAATATATTTTTCTTTGGATTCTTGCAAAAATGGATTACATCAGAATTGCTATTCACGATGGTTCTATAAGTGGAAGGCCGCGTTCGGTAGTCATACCTAACGACATCAGTTATGAAGATTTTAGGAGAACTATGGCAGGCTGCATGAAGATTGATTTAAACAAATTCGACATACAAATTTCAATTGCATCCAGATTATCTGATGGAAGTACTAAGTTAATGGAAGTTGAAGATATATACGAGATTATGTATTTGAAGCGGGAAGTTAATCCTAAAACGATCGTCGTTAAAAAAATTGAAAAATTACATCAATGTGATGGTGATCATGCAATGGATGATTTTGTTAATGAGTATGAAAGGAATCTGGATGAGATATTTCCACTGCTAAATGAAGAACCAAGGCCATTCGGAAATATTCACACCGATGATGTTGATGATTATGAAGAAGAATATATCAGCAGTATTGATGATGATGTCCTCGTCAACATTGACGATGGGGACGACCTCCCAAAATGAGCTGGACTTCAAAACCCCAGAACAAACAAAGGGAATATAAGAGAGGCCGTCAAAATCAATCTAATGCGACATATGTCGCTCATGCTCATCTAGCTTACTATATGGTGATGAAGCGGATGCCTGTGCACATAGTAATTTAATTTATGAATATTTGATTTCATAAAAACAAAAAAACACAAGTCGAAAGAGTGATTGCTTATTGCATCCAATAGAACATGCCACTGAACTTTTGAAGTGGACTGAATTGGACTCTAGAGAAGAAGGTACCTCGGGTGCCGTGTAGTGCAGGATCTAGAGGGCTCGTCCGGAACGAGCATCGGCACACAATTGTTGGCTCAAGGACAAGAAATGGGAATACATCCACCATTGAATTGAAAGTAAAAAGATTGATCAATATTGTTATGAGAATATAAATGGTAGAAATTCCCAAAAATGGTAGATTTGATGTCATACCACTATCACCCAAGCATTGCTGTATAAATGCCTATTAGTCGCCTGAGACTCGTCATCAATCGCTCTCTGGAGGCAATGCTGTGTCATGCTCGACCCGTTGGTGCCCCAAGAAAATACCTCAACCGCTGGAAAACCCTCCAGGATGGTCCATATGTAAGCCGGAATCACTGTTGAAGACTCACATGTCAACGTTCAGTATTTGACTTTGATGCCATGAAGCAAGCTTGAGAACATCATTTTGCTCCAAAGATCCAACCTCCTTCTCCTTAAACATCTCCAAGCCCTGTGTCGGGGTCAATAAACGAGTCCCCAATAACAGTTCATCTGCGGAGCTACTCATCAACTCCTACTCTATAATCTCCAAATGCATCTAGCCAATCGAAGTTCGGTGATTAGGGCATACTCTTGAGGCTCTAATCAATGTAATCTACCTCCTGTGTGGAACCACTTCTCATCAGGATGAGCATCACAGAAGTGAACCTCTCGTCTAAGCACATGAAATGCAGTACAAGAGTAAAAACCCCCGAAATTTCGGTTTAACTCCAACATGTGTCCTAATGGACCCCTCCTTAATCGGTCCTCTACCCCGTGGAGCCTCACCGAGTCAATCACCTCGGCTATCCACGAAACTTGCAGTGATAGCTCATAGTCTTACCAAGAAGAATAATAAAACTATGCTGATAAGTCCATCTCTCTCTATCAGGATCCATATCTTTACAGATATATATAAAAAATAAAAATAAGTTAGATTGTCCATAAATTAAACTTCGCTTTATTTATTCCTAGGTACAATAAATAAAATAAGCTCCAAAAGATTTGTTATCGCATACAAGTATCATTTAAATCCTTGAATATAATGTTTTATATAAAAAACTTATAATAATATATTTTTTAGATGAATTTTATAAAACTTTACCCTGAGTATTTTAATATTAAAATATTTATAACTTAATATTATTATTTTTAGTACATAGACATTGTTGGAATCGTTATAATAATATTATTTTACTTTCTTAACATAAAGTACAATGTAATTTTGTTTATTAAAAAAATAATAATCTATAGATGAATCATTATAAAATATTAAGTATTAAAGTACTTTATATAACTAAATTATATTATACATTGATAATATTTAGTACATTATGTAATTAAGTCATTGTAGAGTATAGTGATAAATTTAATTTTTATGTAATTTAACATTTAATAATAATAATGATATTAACTTTAATTAATTTAAATTTAATGATAATAATAGTAGCAGTAATTTTTATTTAATTTAACATTTAATAATAATTATAATAATAAAATATTATAATAATAATAGTAATCAGCCAAAGTTCAGGATAATCAACCGAAGATCGTAACTATTTTGTCGAAGGTCAAATCCTGACTTGGTCAAATTCAAAGTTGGCCGATATCTGAGTCCAATGTTTCAGCCAACCTAGGATTCGACTTTTAACAAAATAATTCAAACTATCGACTGATTACTATTATTCGAAGGTTGGGATAATTAGTCGAAGGTCGGGATAATTAGTCAAAGGTCGAATCCTAGGTTGGCTGAATTCAAAGTTGGCCGAATCCTATGTTTATTGAGTTCAAAGTTCACCGAAACATTAGACTCAGGTATCGGCCAACTTTGAATTCGGCCAATTCAGGAATCGACCTTCAACTAATTATCCCGACCTTTGGAAAGTTAATCCTAACCTTCAAGCATTTCAACCTATATAAGCTACTTTCCGATTTCCAAACCCAATTCCAACCTCCCTAATTGTTTATCTAACTATTTTGCATCCAAATAGGTTTAAAATTTCCTCATTATCAACAAAATTCATAAGGAAAAAAAAAAAAAAAAACTAAACAACTTGGAAAAACCGAAGCATGTCATAGTTCGATTCAAAAGCAATAGGGAAAAAAAACAATTCAAAGCACAATCCACACAGTCTCATAAACATAGAACACATTAATATCACGTAAATGATCATTGAACTGTCAAAGAAAAAGGATAAAAGAAAAATAAAATTATACTTTGTTGAAGTTCGACGGTGATGGTGGCCCACCTCCCACTTGCTGGCTTCTTCTCCGGCAATGGTTACTCTAGCAAAAGTTGGACGGTCAGTCAAGTTGAGAGTTCTCGATTTTGGCCGACAGTTGGAAAGGTTTAGGGTCAGCCAAACTTTTCTACAAGCAAAACAGAAGGTGACAGTTGGGTTCAATGCTTCTCCGACCAACAGAAATAGGAGTAGTGGGTGGGTCGGCTACTAAAAAAAATGGGAGTAGTAGGGGTTGGCGTAACTCAGGAATCTGAAATGAAAGAAGTGGAAGGAAGGAAGGAGAAGCTTTGAGAGTTAAAGGGATTGGATAGTTTTATCTTTTCAATTTGATCAGATGTTTCAAATTGGATTAATCTAATTTCCATACAAATTAGATACCCAGTGAAAAATACTTTATCTATTTGGATACAAATGAAATGATTCATAAATTGGGTATAATTGAAATACCCAAATCCAATTTAGGTATTTTTGGAAATTCCTAAGTGTAAAGTAGCATGGTCAAAGGAAACGACTTGGGCAACATCAGAGGGAGGCAGTTGCGAACATAGATGTTGGAGAAAAGTTGACTTTTGCGATTTCTTTTGCCAAGAAGTCATTAAGATTTTTTTTTCCTGGGTAAAAGTTTTGCTACTAGAAGGGTAAATAAGTCATTATCTCTTCCTAATACTCCTTTGTCTGGCATTGAATATTCCATTTTGATTTACACACATTTTAATAAAAAAATTTTAACTTAGTTTATTTTAACATTGCAATGTCAATTTTCTTAATAAGTTTTTTACTAATTTTAAAAAAAATGAAACATTCAATTCCTAATGAAAAGAGTAATACTTCTCATTTTCTTTCTAATAACATTATCAATTTTTTCATTTATTAAGTTCCCTTTTTTATCAATAATATAATCTTTTTCAAACCTTCTCGATTTAAAAAAGTACTCCATCGATCTAATCAAGATAATTCATGTTTCATTTTTTTCTAGTCCCCAACTCCCAAATTATAATTCAGTTTTCTTTTTTATAGAACGATGCAAGTTATAAGGTAAAAGACAAAATTAACCTCATTAAAAAAATCTAATACGTTACTAGGTTACTAGTTTTTAAAAAATTTGTATTAAAATATCTGGCTAATTCTCTCTCTTCTATTTTCGATCAATCATCTTTGATTTTTTTCATACAATATGATGTAATGTTATTTTCTTTTTAATATTCCAATACAATTCATTGAGGATTGAAGTTTTCCAATATTGACAATGCAATAAATGAAGGATTAAAAGTAAAATTACTATAAAAAATATAGTTAAAGTAACTAAACGAACTAAGGTTTCTTATATTAAAAAAAATAAATAAATTATCTTTGTGGGACTGAGGCAATATCATTTTAATGTTTTAGCAATTTTTTATTTATAAATTTAATATTGTCTTATTGACTTATCAAATTTTGATAATAGATATGGCATAACTTATCTCAAGACTTTTACATGTCCTATAATATCCTCACGAATACTACTTAAAATTTGAAAATTACTAAATAGGTAAAATGGTCAATTTAATCTCATAACTTTTTTTATTTTGATCATATAGGTTTTTATCCTTTTTTTTTTTTTTATCTTTTAAGGTCCAATAACTTTTTTTGTTTTATTCATGTAGGGTCATTTCTTTATTTTTTTACTTTTAAGGTTCCCTAACTTTTTACCAGTAACCAAATAGGTCCCATAATTTTTATATTTTGACCATGTAGGTCCATATCCTTTTAATATATATATTTTTAGGTCGCATAACTTTATATCAATGTTTGGATCTAGTTGGCCACCTATAAAAACTTATGAGACTTTAAAAGATAAAAAAATATATATATGGACTTGCATGGCCAAAAAAAAAAAAAAAAAATTATGGAACCTTAAAAGATCAAAACAAAAGATTTGGAAATACATGGTCAAAACAAAAAAAAGTTATGGGATGAAAAGAAGGATTTTGCCTACTTAATATTGTTCTTTAAATTCTAAAGGTAAAATGGCCAATTTAGTTTTATAACTTTTTTGTTTCGAACATATAAGTCAATATCCTTTTTTTTTTTTTTTAATCTTTTAAGATCCCATAATTTTTTTTTTTGTTTTAGCCATGTAGGTCTATATCTTTTTTTTTTTTTTTTTATCTTTTAAAGTCATGTAACTTTTTATTAGTGACCAATTAGGTTCTATAACTTTTTTGTTTTGACCATGTGGGTTCCATATCTTATACACACACACACACACACACACACACATATATATATATATATATCTCTTTTGGTCATCAGTAATAAGTTATGAGACCTTAAAAGATTAAAAAAAAAAGAGTATATGAATCCACATTGTTAAAATAAAAAGTTAAGGGACTAAATTGATCATTTAGCCATGCCTAAATTCCAAATCCTTAGCTTGTTTAGAGTCTTTAGACAAAATGAAAAATAATTAATAAAATTTACAAATTTAGTCAAGTTGGTGAATAGGTCAAATTATCTATCTACTCCCCGATAAATTTCGTGAAAATTTAATATAGTATCAGAGCGAAAGGTTTTGAGTTCGATTCCTCTCTCTGTCCATTTATTGTGTTATTACTTCACATGTCGAGTATGTTATTGAAAATTTGTGTTTGACCCACATGTAAGTTGCCCATTTATTGTGTTATTGTCTCATGTGTGGACTGACAAATTTTCAACAATAGACCCAACACATGAAGGGCTTGTATATTCAACCTCTCTCTAGCAGCTTAAGGTCTTGGGATAAGCAAAAATTTAATATAATATCAAAGCGGGAGATTCTAAGTTCGACTCATGTCTCTACCCATTTATTAACTATTCCATGAAATTAATTGATCCTAATTAAATTAACTCTGATGCTGATTAAGAGTTTTAAAAACTTAATACGATGTCTTTATATCACGATAATATAAATCAAAACTTAAAAGCTGTCCTCTTCCCTATTCCTTTTATTATAAGGAGCATTAATGTCAAAATGCAATCTCCACAATTTTCACCTTATAGAACTTAAAAAGGTTTAAAAAATATGTGTCATACTTATGATCAGATTTAATGGTGGGTACGAGTCGAACCTAGCTAGAATGCTCAATTAGTGATCTCTATCTCAACTTGGCCTAGCATACTTTTGTTGACATCTTTAAAAGTTGGAAACCATACTCCTCTTATATGGATCTTGTGATATTACTCCAACTTATATATGGTAAGAGTAAAAACTAGATCAAAATATACATGGGTACAACCCAAACATGGATGTTTTTCCTTTGTTTTTTATTAGTATCTTGATTAGTTTGCACGTAACTTAACGTCCACTTATAATCGCAACTCATCGAGACTAAATGTTTTCTATTCGGCCACAATTAGAAGGTTTGCATGTGTGGAAAATGATTTAAGAGGGAGGAAAAAAAATATATCTTGAAGATTTGCACATCGACACACGTCAAAAGTTACTAGAATTCATTGCAAGATTTAGTGGAATGATATTAATCATTTATGTACATAAAAGAGGAAAATAGTACTTAATGGATAGAAAACTTATTAGCCTATCTGCTTTCACCCTATACCAAATTAGGACATCATCACAATTCCAAGGAAATCTGTGAATAGTTATCATTTTCAAGAAATGAGAGAAACACTATATACACTATTCCCTCCATTTCTTTTTAAAAGTCATATAAAATTTTGGAACACCGACCACAATAATGATTCTTTTAGTGATTAATATTTTTCTTGAACTAAAATATCACTGATAATAAATAATATTCATATGAATTCAATTCTAATATTTAATAGAATTAGAAGGGTATGACTGAAAATTTTTCATTAAATACTTATTGGGAAATAAAAATGTTCCTTGAAAAGTGTAAACTGGCTTTTATTTCTAATTAGCTAAAACGATTTGTCAAGAGAAACAGATTGAGTATTAAAAGTTCTTAATTAAGCACTAATTCTAATATAGTGATTTTTTAAAATTAATCTGCTTTCCTATCCTGATTTTTCAAATAAAAAATTGTTTGGGTAAAAAAAAATTTTAACATTAATTTTTTTTTAAAAAAAATATAATTATAATTATGTTGCATATAAAATACTCCTTCCATCCAAAATTGAATGTCTTAATTCAAGTTGCACGTATTTTAATAAAAAAATATTGACTTAGTTCATTAAAACATTATATTATCAATTTTCTTAATAAAATTTTTACTAGTTTAGAATATATGACATTCAATTTGGGAGAACTAAATATTTAATATGAGATATTCATTTATGGGCAAAGATAGTACAATATATTAAACAATAATACTTAATATGTTTAAATGAAGATGAATGAAGAAAGAAGAAGAAGAAGAAATTGAAATCCTAATGACTGGGGTGGTAAGCGCGAAGAACGAAGGTCTTGAGTTCGAATCCTATCAATACCTTTCTGATTAAGCCCTGTGTACATCCACATATAACTATTGCAAGCTAAAAAAAAAAAACAATGGAAAAGACATGGGAAGAAAAAATACAAAAGAAAAAAGAAAAAAAAAAGGAGAAAAGGGGAAAATATATAAGAAAAGAAGACGAAGAGAAAAAAAAAAGATGGAAAAAGGAAAAGAGAAGAGAAAAGGTCAAAAAACGACTGAATTTTTTTTTTGAATGAGTCAAAACTCAATAGATTTCACATTTAAGTATTTGTTTTATTTTATTTTTATTTTTTCAAATAAAAAAAAATCCAGACAGCCCTTTGGACTCTGAGGATTATTGCAAACAAGTTCCCCCCAACAAAATATATATATATATATATATATATTCGGTTTTGCTAAGGTGCGCTACGGGCGCGCATTAATGCGCGCTCCGGCCGTTACCGTAACAAGTGGGTAGCAAATTTCC